>DWQX01002248.1:0-22723 GCA_018245475.1 Pharmacophagus antenor
CACTGTAATAGATAGGAAATTATTATATTGAAAACTTCAATTGGAAAATGAAAACTAAGCTGTTTTCTTATCTTAATTGCATAATTTATTTTTTAAAGCACTTACATTATATAACACACGCAAAAAAATGGTAGAGCTTATAATGGAATATACATTTGATAATTTTTTGTCTTTATTAATATTTACATATTTTTTAATCAAAGTGTAATGTTATCCGATAAGTATATAATATTAAAACGTGTACAAATTACAACATAAACTTATTTAGTTTTTGTAGTTATTTAGTTTAGTTAGGACGTAAGCTTGTCACAATTTTTTTTTCTGCAATTTTCCTCATCGAAGTTTAAGAACGGCAATATTTAACTATAAATGAATAAAGATAATGCTACTTCTTATTCCACTTTTTTTACTTTTTTTACTACAGTTATTAGTAGAAAGGTCTCCAAATTCTCTAGGCACCGTGCGAAACACGATGGACTTAAACTACTTTTGGCAGTGTTTCAAGTAGAATAGTTTTAGCCAAAAGCGGGGGACCACCTAGATCCAAGCGAAATATTAAATTTTTAACTAGAATATTACTAGCTCTAGCTTTATTGTAAAATATATAAATATCTACTAATGTTAACAATTGCGTGTATTTCAAAAAAACTTACGAGTATTTTCTCTCCATAAAAGTTTTGGGGGCCCTTTGCAAATATTCTTCGAGTCTGGGAAGTGTTTGGCTAAATGGCCTATCTTTTCGGTGTTCATGCGCCTGAATTGTCCTTTATTGAATCTCATTTACTTTCTCATATCTATAATATCGAAACATAATGCGACTTTACTCTTGGGGAATTTTCGTTAGCAAATTCTTAAATTGCCTGTATTGCTTTTTATTGTTAAGTTATGAGGCAAATTTTTAAATAGGCTTTAAAGTATATTCAAAATTGCATTATGGAAACGTAAAAATTCATATCTCCTTTAACGTTATATTGGTTTTAATGTTACCGTCTGCTAGAGGCTACTAAGGAAGACTGGTGCTGTCGGTATCTGGTGAAAATTATTTAGTCTATCGTTCTTGAAATGTGACATACTAATATTTAAGATGCATACTTGCCGCAACACGCGTTAACTAAAAGGATGATTGCAAGCACCTCATTATTAATCCAAAGTAATTTAAATATCGCAGTTAAGATAATCGTGAGCAATATTTTCCAAGTGCGAATTTAACCTGTTTAAAGACGAAAAGTTAGTTTAAATAATTTTTTTTTTCATTAATAATAATGGTAATTATTGTAGTTTTTAAATTATTTTATGTTACATAACAAGTTTCCTATTCAATAAGGTAAATAAATAATTTGTAGAGCACTAGCTTTTGGAGTTTTATTCAATATTGTAATATTTTCAAGGTGGTCTCAAACTTTTGGCCGGCAGTGTATATCTCCTTGAATACACATAAATAAACCTATCATTTAGACAAAATCACTGTTAAAACCTTAGAAATTAAGTGTAATACTAGATACCGACATTGCATATGAAGGATTTAAAAACAACTCTTAACTACTAAAATATTAAATTGTGCGGATATTTTATATTTGGGTTCGTAAAACAAAAGCGTTACATGATGCAGTAATTCGCTTTTCGGAAACAATTTTGTGATATAAACGCAGTTCAAGTGCTACATCTAAGGGTAAAACATTTGATGGCTAAAAAGTTGGAGACTGTGCTTACAACTTGGTTCTAAATAAATTAAAGAGGTCATTGTTACCGTTAAATTTATATTTACGGTCCTATTTAGTATGTGACAATATCTAAAAATATCATTACTAAGCGAGGCAACCAGCTTTGATAAAAGCTAATTTCGCTTCGCTAACAGTTTGATGGTTTTAATGTTTGATGAATTTATTCAGGAACTTGTCCGTTTTCATTAATCCAACTTTCTGTAACAGGTTAAATCTTGTAAGAATTAATTTGTGTGACCGTTCAGGTAGATGTGTATTCTGTTACCAAGCAGTAACGTGGAAACTTCGCACGCACGAATGCGAAGTGATTCTGTATAAACATTCTTAATAACCATTAATATGTTAAGTATAAACATGTTTATGCACAGACAAGCTTACGTGTGACGAAATATCTCGTTCTTAACGAATCAACTGAATAAAAAACAAAATACAGATTAGAAATGTACAAACAATGCCAAGCATTTTTCTGAGGCATTCGAAAAAGTATCAGCTTTGAAGGCACGTTTAATACGCAGACAGCTGTACGCAATGATTTCATATTAGTGAAAAACTGCTTATAGCTACATTATATAAAAATAATAAAACTAAAGAAGATAAGCACCTTGATAGAATAAAAGAAACTTAATTGTTATATTCATGTGGTACTTTATAATCGTTAGAACCAAGAGACCGGCCTTTGCTCGATTATACATCGTAACTAGAAAATATGAGGGTGGTTGTTAGACGAGACGTACTTGTCTAAAATACGACACACAGTTTACGCGACGGGCGCATTCTGAAATCATAATGATACGCTTTGTCCTCATTGTTTCGGAAAGCATTGTTATTTTGCTTTAACATTGCCTGAGGTCATTGACCGAAGAAATCTCATTTGACAAAAAAACCATTTTATTTAATTTCGATTAAGTCTAAAAATATATTTTTTATTTTTGTTTTGTTAAGAATTATTTTACAGTTTTTCTTTAATTGTTTGGTCTCCCAAGGATAGATGCTGGATAACAAAGACGTATTGAATGAAAAGCGTACTTTTTATTAACAGACAAGGATAGGACATGCGTTTATTAGAATTCATTTAAAATTTTTACGAATAATTTTCACGCCTGGTATTATTTTATTATAATTAGAAAGAGTGTAGAAGATATTTAAGTTTAATGGTTATCGATTGTCTTTTTGTAGCTAACATCTCAGCTCTTAAACTTTTTTTATGGAACTGGTTCGATCAAGTATTCTAAGTAATACCTTGCCATCCCGCTAAATGGTCTGTAGCGAAGCTTTCAATCTTCATCACTCGACAGAGTATCAGCGCTTCACTTTAAACCAATATTTTATCAACACATTAAATGATTTAAAATAGAAAAACTAACAAAAAAGATAGTTTAGTAAATATATCAACGCACTTATTACTGCCGTTAAAGAGAAGTGGAGAAGTGCAAAATGGAAAACAGCTAAGTTACTGTGTTTATACCTTCCTGTGTTTTGGTTTGAATGGCGCCGTAAATAATGATATATGAGGATAACTACTAACATCTTAGGTATCCAAGTGTCGACTGTAATATGATGATGCTGTGTTAACATCTTAAAAACTGTTATTTTATAATCGGATTATAAAGCATTTAATATCGTTACACACATAATTAAAAACTGACTCAAAATTGTATACGTAAAATAGTATTCGTGAGTAGACCTCATTGTAACGAGTGTATCACAAGTGGAACTTGACTTCTCTCTGATTTTTGTTACAAAAAATTAAGAAAATTTATTCTAAGTGAATACCTATGTGCGAATCTATTGTATTCGTAAAATTATATTATAAATTTTCCTATCGTCTCATAAATACAATTGAATTTAATAACATCCGTCCGAAATATTATTTTGCATATACAATTTTGAGTCGCTTCTCAAGGGTCTACGTAACAATCTCAATTGTTTTTTATATCCGATTATGAAGAGAGGACCAAGTAGTCCATCTTCATTTTCTTTGTAAAAGTTAATTAATGTCAGATGATTTAAAAAGTTACATTTAAAATACTTCACAGCCACCCTTTTTTATTGTCAATCTGTTATCATAATATTACTGTTATCTTTCGGTAAACTCTAATGATTATAAATATGTCAGTTAGAGTATCTTGAGCGCGCACGCTTAACTTTTTTTGACCATAATAACATTTAATATAACGTAAAATAGTGTTACTCTTTTGCAGATAATACATTAAAGATATGATGTGATGGTTAGGATCGATAAAAAAAATGATTAAAGATTTTATTTTTAAATTGCATATGTTATTTTTCCGGCTTAAAAAATAATTAATGTACGATGATGTTTTGCTATAAAACAAGTATGAGGTTTAGTTCGGCCAACCATTTATCTTTTGGGATGGCCATTAATCCCGACTCCTAATTCAGTATAGATAAATACTACATTCACTTCACTTTTATTATTCTGTTTGAAAGTCTTAAAGCTTAATGCACAATTTTAATTTTTTTGTTCGAAGGAGTTGCAACATTATTTCGCAACCGACGTCTATAAATTACAAACTCATCATGTCTAATTAATTTATAGACATAATGACTTTTGTTACAAGTTACGTTGACTTATAATAATTATAATTCAAAAATATGAAAAAAAAAATTAATGATTAAAAATTGCAATGACTTCAAAACACGAATATGTCAATTCTTGTCAATAAATCTTGTATTTCATAAAAGTCCGTAATTATTTATTAAAGTACTTGATAATCACAACGATAAAAATTGACTTAAGGAACGTCAGCTGTTTTTAATATTCTAAGTGCTCCATTTCGATTATAGAAGGGAAGGGCAAGAGAAACGGGGTTGAAAAAGGATTATTGGATTTTGGGCCTACTTATACAACTGGTGAAACGGAAACTGTATTAGGATTATCTTCGAATTTATAACAAGGAATGCGCTTTGACTCTGCCCTACAACTAATATATAATAACAGAAATGATCAATGACGTAGTACAAATTTTGTAGCTGTCCTTCCTTTTTATTTTTATTTAACTGATAAATTTGATTACCTCTTGGTGGTGCTTTCCGGTCTCGGGTTCGATTTCCTGGCCACGGGTTTAGTGGAATCTAGATAGTGGTAGGGTTTTTCGAACCTTGCTGGCTAGCTTCCAGCCTCAATGTCAACCATAACAGCGTCGTTGTGTTTCGGCGACTGCCGAACTCTTTGAGCGACAGACGTATTCAGACGTGTTCGCCCACACGGTTCACTATCAACGGCCTCATTGTCACTTAACATAAGAAGAAATCGAGGTCAATTTCAAGCCCGTAATCGAAAAGAAAACTATTGCATTAAATAATGCAGTGTGCAAAATGTAACATCAACAGACAGTTTAAACTAGAATTCAAAAAATGAAAAAGAATCATCTATCTCGTAGCTAAATATAATATCTATAGGTATCATCGCTTCACGCCGGCGTTAACAGTAGTGTTTTAAAACGTCTAGAATTACATTTGCATATATCGAACTGGCTGTAAAAGCATTCATGAAAAATCTACTAAAATAAACGAGTGGTTTTTCAAGAATCGAAGAACAAATTTTTCTCTTAACAAACTGGTTTTGGCAATAATGAGTACAACGTTTTTACCCTTTAAACGTGTATTAAAGCGTATTATTTAAACAAGGATCATTTATTTCAATATTATAATTATAAAATCTTGTAACAATCATAGATTCGTCGTTATTTATAAATATAAAGTAAATGTAATGTATAATTTCTTTTAGTCGTCTGACAATTTTTAATATTGTGAAATTGGTAAAAAAATATAATGATTCTTGCAATTTTAATATTTATGCTTATCAAATTACAAACCAGAATGTATTACGTTAACAATAATATTATTTTTTATTGCATACTATCGATAAGGTAAATAATATAAAGGATCACCTGAACTAACTCCCAACAGCTATCGCTTAAAATTATCGGTTATGTAAAAATAAATGAATAGATAATTATACCTTGAAAAAAAAATTCCTACATGTTACTAAGCAGAAATAAAAAATAACATGGGTAAGACGTTATTGAAGTTATAATGTGAAAGGTACTTTAAATTTCCATGTCAAAGAAATTTTCTTAGGACATACAAAGAACATAAAATGGAGTGCAAGGACACTGATTATCTTTCAGGAGGCACTCACTAAAGCTGTAGTATGGCCGTTTTGTTTTACGGAAGAATCCATTATCCTATGTCACTCATTCTCTTTGTATTTTGCCACTTGTAAGTTTATAAGATTTTATTTTAGAACAACGCTGCAAAAAATGGATGTTATGAGATTAGTTAAGCGTCTAGAAATAACTAAAATGCCATAACATTTTATCTTTGTAACAGCTACAAAGATTCTGCTAGGTGTTTTTTTATAAAATATAATTACATGAAAGTGCTCTTTATCAACTCTTTTCTAGTTATGCTTTAGGAATATATTATTCCTATAGGACTGGTGATGGTGATAGCATTTATTTACTGTAGATCGTTAAGATAAGTACACAGAGCCTGTTTCTGCGTCCACACATTGGTGTAATGCATCACTGTAATGGGTTTTGAAAGTTATCATAACTTGTAAAATTACAGGAGTAACGAGTCTTATCATGTTTTTTTTATTAAGGCCATCTAGTCTTAAACGTCTAGCACATTATTGTTAGGGGTTGACATCTTTTTAATCACCAGTGGCTTGCTATAGGGCAAGTCGACCTCTCTTCAGTTCGTATCTATATGATAAAATATTAACGCATAACGTGATTTTTCATTTGTTTTCTTATGATCGTCTTCAGATTTTGTACCAATTACAATTTATCAATTTTAGTGTACTTTATTATCTTAAAATAGGTTTGTCGGGCTTTTGGACTTCGGTCGTGGTCCCGTCCGTTAATGGCCAAATGTAATTTTAACTTGCGATATATAAAAAAGTTAGGTATAATACTACTATATGCTTGTTAATCATATGAAGTTATCCAAACTGTATGAACAGCATGTAATTTACATTGCAAACTTGCGTCAATATTTTACTTTTATTAGCCAGTTGCAACTTTTTCTGCGCCGAGGTGAGAGCCGCTATTGTACTGGCCCGCGCTCGAAAACCGCAATTTCGTTTACCGACTCGACGACAGCCTGTTCTCACACCGCCAAGTACTTATACTTAAAATGCCCAACTCAATTGTAACTGACCCAGATTTCTAATTATCTGAAAAGTAATTATGAAACGATTATTTCCTAATTGTTTACCATAAAGTCAGTTGCGGTACTGCACAAACCGAAAAGCCCAATGTACACTGTTTAAACAATTGACTGTGCTATGAAAATTTGTCTTAATTTATGTCTTATCCATGTCCGCAGTAGTTTTCAGCAAATTGAATCGGTTTTGAAGTTCTAATTGAAACATTCGAAACACGAATGATGTGGGGTCAAGTTGGACGCAAAGTTGGCCGCATCATACAAATCCTTTCGGGCTTGTAACTGATATTTAAGGTGGCTCGTATTAGTCTGTGGTCGCTACCGGTACTGAATCTATTGACCACCGAGACATTCTCAAATATACTATTTTTTCCGAGATGATGAAGTCAATTTCGTTCCTAGTCACTTTATCGGGGCTCTGCCAGGTCCATCTTCGTTGGGGCTTCTTTTTGAAGAACGTGTTCACCAAATAGAGCCCCCCATGTTCGAAGAATTGACCGGCATTTGTCCCCGGTGATTTCTTGGCCTCAAACCATACCGTCCGATTACCGATTCATCGCGTTCTTGTACTCCTACTTTGGCATTGAAGTCCCCAACAACAAGCGTAAAGTGGGTCTTGGTGGTGCGATGAATGGCCGCTGACATGTCTTCGTATATGGTCGAATGGCATCGACCTTTTCATCCGCGTGTGTCCTGTTTAGGGCATACACTTGAATGACCTTCAGAGCATATCTGCTCATCAGTTTGAGTATGACGTATGCCACCCTCGACGACACACTGGATATCTCCACAATGTTGTTGATGAGAGCTTTATGGACGAGAAACCCGAAACCTCCTTGGGAGAGCTAGTCTCCTTCCCGGTAGTAGAAGAGGTTTCCTGATTCAAGAATTACGGTGTCCTGTCCCTGTCTTCGGATTTCCGATAACCCGAGAATCTGTCATTTAATAGAAATCAATTCTACTTCCAACTGTCCTATATCCTCATCTCGCCTCAGGTTCCGGGTGTTAAATGTGCTAATGGTCAGTACATAATGGTGGCCTACAGACCGCATATTCTTAGCACTCCCTGCTCCGCCATTACTATGACCGCCACCTTGGCCAGGAATAGCGGTGCTGCCCGGTACTGGGGTAACTGCAATAAAGAGATTGATATACGCATTCGATTGGGCTGGACAGCATTTGGAAAACTCCGGCACAACCTCACCTCGCAAATTCTTCAATGTCTGAAGACTAAAGTCTTCAACCAGCGCGTCCTCTTTGCGATCACCTACGGAGCGGAAACTTGGACTCTGACCGCTGGGTTGGTTCACTGACACAAAAGTCACACAACGTGCTATGGAAAGAGCTACGCTCAGTATTTCTCTAAGGGGTAAGATTCGAAACGAATAAATTTGACGGTCTACAAAAGTGGTCGATATAGCTTTTAAAGTCAGCAAGTTGAAGTGGCAGTGGGCCGGCCACATCTGCCGAGTCACCGATGGCAGATGAGGGAGGAAAATCTTGGAGTGGAGACCGCGCATAGGACGAAGGAGTGTAGACCCTCCCACCAGATAGACTGACGATTTAGTCAGGACGGCGGGAAGCGGCTGAATGAGGGAACCACAGGAACGCATATGGTGGAAGGCCAATGCCTTACACCATGGCTCACTCCCCAATGCGAAGGCCCATGTCCAGTTGTGGACTGACACAGGCTGATAATGATGATGATGTTAATGCTTGCCCTACAGACGCGCAGTTATGATCACTAAAAAATCGTTAAACAAAACGTATATAGTGCTCATAGTAATGGTAAGAGTACGTGAGATGCGTGGATATAACAAAAAAGTTTGTTTAGAACATCCTTATAGCATTTGATAATATTTGGGAATAATATGAAAGATAGATCTGGAAATATTACAATGGAAATAAAAGAAAATATCTGACAAGTCATGTATAAAGATGAGGTATCTTTATCCAAGAATCCTCATGCGGCTTTGTTATAAATAATTGGAAGACACGATACACTAGGTTTCTTCTTACGATCATAAAGTATATAATATTAATATATTTGATGTTACTACATTTAACAGGATTTCTTTATTGTATAATAAACTATACCTGTTAAATATTACATTGAATAAACAAGTTAAATATGAAATAAATTTACTTGAATACTTAAAAAGTTAAATAAAATAACTTTTAATTACCTCTTGCTCATCTACTATAACATAATTACTAATAACGTTCTATTTGAGGGATCTCTCTTACAGAAGTATAGGGTAATATTAAAAACTGTATATAATTATTTTAATAAATAATTCCAGATTATTAGGTTTTTAAACGAACAGTGTCCCTGACGGTACATGTTAGAATTCTATTGAATACTGACAACTTCAATTTTATTTACATGATTTTTTTAATATTTTTGATTATCATGTTGATTATTAAATAAAAACGTGTTTAAATGCTCCATTTTATATATTGATGCGCATAGGAACTCTATTTAAATAAAATAAATTATTAGTTTACCTTTTCTCATTCAATGCACATCGCAGAGAACTACTGTGTTTTAATTTATTCAATTAGATTTATTTGTTCTTTACAACATTTTTACCGTGAAGTATTTCTTTATAAGGCCATTTTTTACAATCTACGGAATTGAATTTGGTTTTCTGCTTTTTGGTAATAAAAGTTAATACAACGTTTTAGAATAAAATGAAAATCCTTTTGTGTTTGTTTAAAAACATGTTTTCATCTATATCACGTTTACAAAGCCCTTTTGAGGACAGGACAATTCTCTGATCTTTAGAAGAAAACCCTTCTCTTAATGACCACAACAATGACTGATCAATAATGAATACAATGACAATCTTACAATGATATCTATTCTTGCATGTATAATCAGAGTTGATTATTGTTGGGTCCATCGCACAGGTATAGTGCGATTTGTAATTTTGTACCAAACAAAATGCATAAAGTATATGCAATAAATCAATGAACGTTTATTAATTAAAAAAGAAAATAAATGATTTTTAATACAGTATTTTATTTTTGAACAAGGGAATATCGCAGTTCTTGAGTACAATGATATCTAGATAAACTTAAAAAGGGATGTCGAACATTGCCATATACTTCACCATGTTGAGACGGTGATCTGATAAGAAGTTCATCGCCATTATCACCTAGGCTTAGACGCTAAACATAGGCCAGGATTACGTATCAATTGGTACGCACTGCTATAATCTAACAGATTCCTCCGACCATAAGCAGATCGTCAATCTGTATGCCTGTCGACTCAACGTCTGCCAGTACGTGTCCGTCACTGGGGATTGTTGCCTCCTCATCAGCTATCAGTCCATCCAGCATGCCATATATGCCATGCCCCTTATGATATTATAAGAGATGAAAGAAAAAAAAAATATCAATTTAATTAAATTTATAATGATTCAATTATTTTATGTATTCGTGTTGAAAAACATGATGAAAATGTAAAACGGATATATGAGGCTTTTATAACTTCTGTTATAAAAAATCAAACAAATCCTTAATACCCGACGGCCTCATTAACATTTCAATGTAGCTTGCCCTCTCGCATTTTCGTACATTTTTTTGTGCGCCCTTCCTTTTGAGATAATCCAAAGCGTTAAAGACGGAGGGAAAATTTGTTTTATTTAATGAATAATGAGGGTGTCCCTTTGTAACATATTCGAATTCAAAACGAATTTAGGTCAAAAATACCTGAAAATGATAAATGACAATTAACTATAAACAGCACATAATCCTCTATCAACTACTTTAGTCTCTGACTTAAACAAGTGTGATGAATTTAAATTGTGGTATTCGCGTTTCTTCCTCCTGACTAGAATCTTTTAAAAGATTTAAAAGTCTGTCTATCTCGCGACCACGGCTGATGCAACTCGCGCCAAAAGATCGAGGAACATTAGATATTTCTTATACAAAAAGACAATGAAATCTATTGATGTGTTTGAAAATTATCAGCACTTTTTTTAACAATAATATTCTTAATGACTATATATTTTTTTTATTTATATCATCGTACATTACTTTACTGAGCACTAAATTCAATTTTGATGGTTATGGTTTCTCGGACAGAGTTCATACCATAAAAATTTAACTAAAAATATAATCCCAAGAGAAAAAAAAATTAAAGATTGATTTCGTACTTGTCAGTTTCTAAGCGTTTTCACTAGTTTCTTTTAAACTGTGTTAAGAGTTTTATGGAAAAATATTATCTTTAAAAAAGTTAGAAGTACATAGATTGTCTATCAATGTTGCACATATTCTTTTTCAACTTTATTGTCGACTTTATTTATTATTGTAATGTGCAATAAAATTTCATACTTTATTTTTCATTTCGTTATGGTTACAACTATAATTCAATAATGGATTTTAGCTCGGCACTCTTGAAACTACTTTTCAAAGCACTCATTAATTATCATTTACATTTTAAGCAATTTCTATTAGAAATATAAAAATATGTACGTGAAATTATTGCGCTTGTGATATAGTATTCTGACAACTCTGTTGCTCGTAATTAGGCGCCCTCGTCACATAGCATACTTAATGCGTCTGTTTAGGCTAAACGACAACAATGATATTTCACATCTACACATTCAGAAGAAATATAAGATATGGCTTTATGTCCACATTTAGTACTTTCAGTTAACAACTAGAAGAAAAGTTGCACTTTTTTGTTGATGTGTTTTATGTACCACTATCTATTTGGTTCTTTAAGACTTAGACTTTTGAACTACAATTTTGTGAAGCACCAATTATTGTCAATTCAAATGTTTTAATCTTCTTTCAGGTGAAAACATCAACCCTTCAGTTCCACCGTACTTTTATTATAATTTACCGCTTCATTAAAGGAGTCTTGAATCCGGAGGCAGTTTAATTTGTTAATTAACCTATGATGTAATACAAAGGTCCAAATTGGTGAATGTTGTTATCGGTAAATTGCGACGAAATGGATGAACGGTGCGAACCGATGTTAGTTTCTAAATGGATTTACTATTGATTACCAATTTATGGCACTGAATATCATTGGAATTATCTAATTAAACAAAGCCACGATGTCGGCAGGTAAATTGGTATATTTCTAAATTATTTTTTTAACACTAGGTTTACAGAATTTTTTTCAAGCCCCTAATAATTACATACATCAATGTATATATTTCCTTTTTACAAAAAGAAATATGAACCAAAGTTGCTGTGAAGGACGAAAAAAGTTAATTGTAGTGAATTCGGAAAGGCTTAATTGTAGTGATTTTTTAATAAACTTTGTTAAGTCAAAATGACGCGTCCCGTTAACCTAGTGTTAATTTACTTTTTATAGATTTTTGCGGACGGAAAAATTGATGCCTGTAAGTTGTTCCATTCCTTTGTTGTACGTATTATGAACGATGAAGTGAAACGATTCGTCCGAATGCGCGGAATGTCCAAAGCAAATGAATGGTAATACTCTTCGCCTTCAGACGTCAAGAAGGACGGACGTCTGAAGGCGAAGAGAGGATGATAGGATAATATAATCTAGTTCCAGCGAAAACTCTCCAAAATGTATCTTGTAATCATAAATTAATCGTCATCATTATCATCAACCGACACATGAACACTGTCTTCATATCTATCGACACGCTTCGCATCCGAAGGCTATCGGGTTTCCTTATATCCAATCATCACTCCACCTTGTGAGTTGCTCATCGACCACATCTGCGGGTCTATGTTTCTACTTAACTATTAGTATACACAATATTATTATAGAATGTGCTATCAATTTCAAGATACCTTGAGTGAATAATTTATAGTGTTGTTATTAATTAAACAAATAATGTACACCATAAACAAGACCGAACAACACGAATGATTTATATACTACAGGTTTTGTTAATTGTTAATATATTTTTTAATGTTTTTAATAATATCTGTGCGAAATGTATGGAAAGGGCTGTCTTTTTTTAATTATTATTATAAGTAAATTACTTCTTTAATAGTATCAGGACATATACCGAAGACCGGGCGGTAGGTTCTAGAGTGCAATTATTATTGTTATCCTATTGGAAAAATTAGGTACATTGTAAATTTACTTAGGAAAAGATATCTGCTAATTCAAAATATATTTCATCATCTTAACTTTTCGTATCTATACTCCATTATTTATATAGATAATTAAAAGGTGAATGAGTACTATCTATTTGTTTCTAATCTCACTTAATGATAAAACACAACGGAATGTTGTAGGTCTTTACGAAGTCAACTGCATCTATGTCAATTAAAAATTTTGTACCATCAACAGTGAACATGAAATAGTTCGAATACTATCCACTATTAACTTTGTAACATATTTAAGCTGTTAAATCGACGATATTACAAAATTAGTAGTAAACTTAGTAGATGGTGTCCACTATCTTTATAGCCACCGTATGTTGATCTCACTTTTAAGTAAAAGAGAACCTATATGATAACCCACAATGGTATTTCGGTAGATAAAAAATAATAAACAACTAAATGGTATTTTTCTAGTTATATATAAAATAAAATTGTCATGATTAATAAAGTTAAAAAGAAAATACCTTCATGTTTTTTGAATTTCAAGCGGGCTCAGCGGTTGCCATGATAGGAGCCAATCTCCGCTTCGGTTCATCAGGCGCGAACAATGCTACAATTCTCAACAACACGAGACATTGCCCTCCGGGTGGCGCTGCGAGCGCTGCAGCGCTTTTAGCACTGTCGGGCTTGGGAATCTCTGCGAACATTGCTCTTATGACTGTTATACTGAGTAAAAAACAGTTAAGGAGGTAAGTAGTCAAGGGTAGTAAATAATGTAAAAAAAAGTATCTTTAACTCCAAGTTTACGGGTCAACGTTTGTAACGTTCATTAAAAAATTCACTTTACTTACATAAATCCGAATTTTAATTGTTTTCATTCTTTATGGCAACTTTATTTATATATTTTTTTTAAATGGGATATATAAGGAATAATTGATGTACCAAATTACTATGGCCTTCAAAAGAAAACAATGAATAAACGTACGAATACCCAGCCTTAAAGACTGCATTATACGGAAATATTAAATAATATAAATAAACGTACTGATTTATGAAACAATACATTGGTAATACAGATTATGTTATAAAATTTGCTGTATCATTTGGAGATTTTAATATGAACAAAAATATTTACGTGTGCCCATAGAACATGTATATCATATAACCTATAAAAAGTTTATGTACGCTGTTGCAAGAACTATTTAAGTGTTTTGAAAAGTAAAATTTTTGTAACAATTGTAAATTATCGATAATATTTAACCCATTTATTATTATAGAGTACAATAAGACAAAAGATCGAATAACTATCTTAAAATGTAACTTCTCGAAATAGATTCAAGAAGCAACTGCTCGTCTTTATTAAATGCAGACAGTTCAACAATCGACAGAGCAAGGGTCGAGAATTTTTGGACCATCTATTTTCGCTATTGTAAACTTCAAACTCGTCCGTGATCTGTTTGAAGTGGAATGCCTATACACGGCTTGTTGGCGTTAAAATACTTAATTGGGACATAAATAAACTTTATTCAATTTTCGCTTAAATGTAGTTGGAAAAATTTGTGAAGATTATAAAACTCGTACCGTGTAACTAGAATTTGAATATCTTTTTAATTATTTACTAAATATCAATATGTTATATCGTTCTATTTGCCTATGGTAACAGAAACAAATAAGTGGCTGAATCGGTTACGATTCGATTTTTTTGCTTTGGAAAATAATGGAATTTTTTTTTGCAGGTTAAATAAAAAAAAACTGTTAACGTGTATGATGATTATCAGATATTTTCTCGTTACAATTTTTCGTGATTTCTTTAGAATCGGTTAATTTTGTAACTTTGATTTCAACTATTAAAATTTTACAACTAAAATATTTAAATTTTACTAAATTGCAGGTGGTCACACGGACTTCTCTTTCATCAAGCGATCGTTGATTGTGCCCGTGCTGCAATTCTTCTACCATTGGGTATAGCTGTGTTTCGTTGTCAACCGGTGTACAAATGTTCTTTAGTGGAAACGGCTTTCTTACTTCTTGTAAGTTTCTCTTAATAATGTTGAAAACATTACCATTGATGTAAACATCATCATCATTAATTGGTACAAGTTAACTTTTGGGCATAAGCTTGCTCCATAAAGATTGGTCCTAAGCTGCTCGTCTCCAATAGACCCCCGCGAATTCCACTAAATTGTTGGTGTACCTTGTGGGGTTTATACCTGGATTCCGTCTTCAGGTACGTGACCGCCACTTGAAGACCATTCGGCCCCTCTCTCATATTCACTAGAGATTAAAAAAGCTTTATCTGGGTTTATGACTTCTGTTCTTCTGTGGATCTCTCTTACTTATTGGTGTCGAGAAAATACAAGCATAGTCCTCTACATTGCCCTTTAGGCAACTTTGAGCATTTTTATGATTACTACAATATTTTTTTTAATATGTCTAAGTATAAGATGTAATTGGGGTAATAAATATATACCATAAGTACAAACATGCGGTTTCAAAGTGAAACACTACGAAGATTTAGTTTTTTGATTCAGGGCGAGATATATTACAATTTTGTGGCCGTTTCCTTTTTTGTTCATGTAAATAATTAATTTCAGGTTACTGTATCAACAGTTAACATGTTAACTACAGTATTAAACGATAGTCCTATTTTCCCTGAAAATGAAGAAGAACAAGCCGATTTGTCTGCTCCCTTACTTATGGATAGTCCACAAGTGAGTTTACACATTTTGTGTTTTTTCTCTTGTTGATTATTTTGCTCCAATGTTCGTACATACGTATATTTTCATTTCAGTGTGTATTATTTGGAACATTCATGATATGGTTTGCGTCTATCACTATAAATCTTGGACCAACATTTTTGTCCGGCGCCTTGGCAGCAAGTGCAGGATCTTACGGTTCCTACGGTCCATCACCGTCGTGCCCATTAGTGCGAGGACCTTTTCGACATTACGTACTTAATGCTCTTTGGATTGGCGTTAATGCTGTATGTGTTGGACTCACTTTGTTTCATCTAAGGAAACTTCACCGTGATCTTACTAAGGTCAGTTTCACTTCTAAATTGATGTTGTCAAGTACTATAGCACGGAAAGTTTGAAATAATGTGTACAAATGGCGCTTCGTTGAATATCTTGCTATGCAATAATTTGTGTTTTGGCTTAAACTCAATGCTAACATCGACCTCACACTTCTCCATGAACATTTGAATGAAGAAAATAACATGTATTAATCACGAACCATATCGCTTGCTCCGGAAACTAACAATAGACGTAGATAAAGTAATGAGTGTTATCAACCTATCGTAGTACAGTTTACTAGCACACAGATATCACAGAAGTAAATAATTCCAACATAGACATATGATATTGAGAGAAGTGTTATAGTTATAAAAAAGGCCAATTTTCAAAATATTATAATTTTCAAAAATACAACTTCGACATCAAACCTTCCGTTGGCATTTTGCCGATCTCGCCACGTATTCACCAAATAAGATTTAAATTTTCGGTCATCGATATAATGTAATTGGATTATTGTGGTATGGAAAAATGTACAAAATCCGACGGTCAATGGCAAAAAATTGCTGGACATAGGAACGAGGGAAGTTAGGTATCGATAATTTAAATCTTATGGCATGCAGGCTAACGTAGAAGCTGTTCGAGTAGCTGGTTTAGTGACCACGCTTGTCAGCATGGCTGGAGACAACAGGCGCATGGATTCACTACCGAACAGCGTTGGACCAAGAGTAAGTAACTTGCATGCTGAAAAAGTACATGTTTCTTACACTATTATGTCACTGTAGAAATGTTTGTTTACACTCTAATCCTTCCCATTCTTCCGATTTCCAGGATTCTTACAATGCGATTTTTTTTTACATTTTTTTGTTTTCTATTTTATGAGGTCACTGTACCTAAAAAGAAAACAGTGCTGCGAAGATCTGCGTCTATAGCTTGGCTTTACTAATTATAATTGTAACAAAAGGAATTTCCAGAATGTTCTGCGGATTTTCGCTAGCTAGAAAATGTATAAATATATTTTATTACAACTCTGAATGTTACTTAAGTAGTACAGAGATAAAAAAAAATTATGCTTCTAAAATATAAAATAGATTTGGGTAATAAATATCTATTATGATTGAAATAATTTTTAGACTGTAGATGGCGCAATAGCTGATGGTCAGTGCGGTCCTACTGGAAGTGCCAATTTACCGTTGGGTGGAGGTCGTCGTCTTCGTGGATATCTCGCGCGTGTAGAAAGAGAAGGTGTACGGCGTGTCCGCATGTTCCTAGTCATCACTGCTGCTTATGTTCTCTTCTGGGGTCCATTGTTTATTATAACCTTACTTCATCATCCGGCCTTAACGTCGCATGTTGCTTATGAAGTAAGTTCTCATTAAAATTTTATTACTGCATAATTGTCATTAATAATTTTTTCTAATTATTAGAAGTTTGTAGTCAATCATAGGCAATATTCTCATCAAGGATTAAGCAGAAAAACAAAGTCATTTAGATATTGATTTACTTCAAACCTTCCTATAACTTTTTTTAAATTGAAAATTATTATCAGATAGTAGTAATTACACCCATATTTAAGTAAATGCTTTTTTCTCAGATGTACTTCCAAATAACACTGCACATCTCGTACGTCCACGCAGCAGTAAATCCGCTTCTGTTCATGGCACTCCATCGTGCGCTCCGGCGAGCGACGTTACAACTTTGCTGTGGCTGTTGCGTCCACTGGAGCCAATTTGTACTCGCTCTTACAGCTGCAGGTGATTAATTTATTTCAAGAACAAATTTTATTAAAAATCAATAGTTTTTTTAAATAAATTTGCTAATAAATCGTATCATATATTCCCATATACACTTTTAAAGTCTTGCATTTGATTGAATTTAAATTATTATTTCATTAAAACAATTTCATTTTACTATCGGATTTCATTTTGTTTTCAGAATTATGAATCGTTGTTAAAAATACTTATTCACATATACACACATAATTAGTAGACTTTACATCGTGTTGGGCTTTTACGAATACGCCTGGTTATGTGCTCTGGTTCTTCAATGTTAATCTACCGCCACAAGAACATCGCTGTGTTCAGGCAGTCATACATGTAGTGGAAACGCTTTACTTTCTACATCCTTAGTGTCACTTAACAGTATGTGAAATGGAGGTCAAATGATAGTTCACTGCGGATAAAACTTCGTCAATAATTGAATAACATTGTTTTTCAGCTCAATCGCCTCTTGCCCCGTCATCATTTTCACCTGCTGCCGTATCTCCGGAGCCACCGCCGGCTCCTCCACCACCTTTAGTGCCACCAGCACCTCCCTCCTCACATCCGGCTACGACAGCGCCACACACGATGATGGTAATTACCTCTTATATGTAAGTGTTAACACCGTAATACGTGATTTCAATTTCTGGCCCCCAAGACCTGCACGCGTATCACTAGAATAGTATTGCGTGTAATATTTTAATTATCAGAATCATCAACCTACACTACCTTTTACAAAAAAATTATAGTTACGTTTTTCTTTATGTCTCCTTAGAAATGCATGGAGTAAAGATTACACGATATCTAATTAATTATTATATATAATTCTTAATTATTCTATTTACATTTTAATATTATTTTTTTATTTGATTTAGACTAACGTATATTTTAAGATTAATTTAAATACTTTTTTTTATGTATTAAGATACATGTCAATATTTATGGTTAAATTAAGAACGCGGTAACGTAGAAAACACACACAGCATCATGTTGTCCTCCTCTAAACAATCTCAAAATCTCGATCTCAGAGTTGGGAAGTTGAGGAGTATGATGCTGAGAGTATGTCGAGTGCGCGTGTGCAGGGAGACGAGGATATGATGGAGTGGAGTGGCAGCTTACGGCGCCAGGCGCGCTCCCCGCGATCCCCGCCGTCCCCACGGTCGTCGCGCTCGCCCAGCCCTTTGCTGCCCGCGATATGAGTACAAGGGCCAACTTACCCGCGCAACTCCACGCCACACCAACACCTTGCCAAACATATCCGTGCTCTACCTATTAGTTCTATCGACGACACACTTTCTTCTTAAATTAAAGAGAAATCTTCTAGACTATAGTATTTTGTCAATGTTTATTAGTCGAATAGCAATACAATAGTAAGTGTAATCTTAAATAACATGTATTTAATATTTCTATAAAAAATACTAATCTAATAGGCGTGTTAAGTATAAAATGTGGTAATGTATTAACATAAAGTAATCAACTGTAAATGTAAGCGAAACTAAATATAATGCTCAATAAAAAATATAAATATTGGTTAGCAACAAGTGACTTTAAATGTACTAATTGTATGCAATATATTTAAAAATTTAGATCATGAAAAGTTTTTAATATATTTTGTAAAATAATAGAAAGTGTTAAATATTATCAAATGTAATACCAATTAGTAAAGATGATAACAAAATAATTATAATAAAAAATAAAAATTAAATACGGGTAATAAAATCTAACAAAATTTATTTTTCTAGGGCTTATACGTTTTTCTTATTTAATTTTCGAAATTGAATTCATTTCATCTATATGTAATTTCACAAATAGATATGTTAGTATCATAATACCATTATTGTACTCCGACGGTCATACATGTGAACGCCAGAGTATTCTGGACGAAAGCATTTGACCATATTTGGTCTCTTTGTCATTTAACACTAAAATTCATGTTAAGTCTTGAAGCAAATATTTGGAAAATAGAATAAACTTTTGCTGATAAAACTTTTCTACTGAAGCAACAATTTTAAATATTTGTCTAGAAGGTACCTTATCTTTGGCTTCTGGATGTAATTTGACGTCTCGTTTTTCTAATTTTTCTTATGATACCTTTTGATTATTATATTTTTTCTATTCGTTAGGCATTGTAAAATTTTAAATGATTCGGATAATATCAGATAAGCATTTAAAATAGTCGCTAAGATCCCTTTTCGTGTTATACGGTATAACAGAATTGAAATAAAGATTGATATTTTTAAAGTATCCGAGGAATACTACTAAAATTGATATTGTTGTACTTTTGAAAACTACTAAAATTAGACCCTTAGCCTCTTACACCGCAAGACGTTATGCCCTCCATATTAATAATTTAATGTTACTTTATAACTTCTAGTTAGGTTAAGTATGCCTAAATAATTTAGATTATTAATGAAATTCCAACGATTCATTTACTTACCTTTATGTTAGTTATATTTAAAAGTTAGATGAGTAAAAAAAGTTATTTATTAAATCTTATGAGGCACATTAGCAAAATGCACTGCAAATCTTTAACTGTGTTTTACTAAATTACAGGAATGTTTACTATTTAATATAATTGTAGATTATTGTAAGATACTTATTGAAACATATTATAAATAATAATAATAAACACATGCCATTATACAATAAATTAACTAAAATAAATAAAGAAGAATATTGATAAAATTGGTTGTTTAAAACATCTTTATACACAAAGTTATGTAAATATTATAAACAAAAGAAGATTGTAAAAAACTATTGATTAACTAAAATTGGGTTCTGTAAAAAAGGCCATAAATGCGAATATTAAATTAAAAGCATTAAAAAACTACATGGTGTTTTTATAATTACATATGTCTTTCCATCATCAATTTCATAAGGACTGCATCATCGATCTAATAGAATATTCATTTTCAAATGTTTCATAGACTTCATCTCGTGTACCCTAATTTGTTTGTTAAATTTCATTTTATTTTTAACACAATAATTGAAGTGACTTAGTGAGAGGAATCAAATTATATCTTGCTTGAACCGTTGCCGAAATAGGCTTCTTACTTATAATTTTCTTATTCGATATGTTTTCAAGTTTTAGTAGAGACAAGCGTAAGTTTTTCAGAATTGTCATTACTAAAATCTTTATTTTAATTGACTTTTTGTATTTGGAATACAATCGAACTAAATTTAATCAATTAAAAAAAACTAATTTTACATATAGAACATTTCTCACAACGTACAAGAGCTTTGTCTAAATTTAAAAATATGTATTCGTTCTAGACGTTCTTTTAGTATAGTTGGACATCTTTCCGATCCAAGGTATATTAAGATGGCAACGAAGTCTCACAAGTGTAGAAGTTGATCTGTTTAAAAATACTGCGGGTTTTTAATAATTTTTAATAAGGAAATTAAGAAGAGAATTAAAATTATTAAGGAGTTCATTGTAAAAATGTATAATATATTCTTTAAAACGCACGCAGCATTTTAATCAAAATGTTATACATTTTTATTACATTTCTCTTTTACCTAGCAAGGACGGCTTATTATTAATAGATTACAACTAATTAATTACCAAAAGGTGTTGACGTTTAAAAAATATATTTCCTTAACACATTTTCCACGTAAAGGTACATTCTAAAACAGAAATTGTGTTACGAAAATAACAGGAACGACAAAACCTATTTCATCGAACCCTCATACATTAATCATAATCTATGAATATAAAGAAGCCATCTGGTAAGTCTTTATATCATGAAAACATGTAGGCAAAGATATAATCTCATGGAATTGTAATATAAATGTTAAATAATATAAAACTGAAACCTGGAAACCTTTATTATTTACAAAAAAATATATTAAAGAGCAAATAACTTCTAACAATTTTAGTTTTATAATGATATCTTTACATATTTAAATTTTTCAGCAAATTCGAAACTATAACACGAATAAAAAATTAAATGTTCGCAGACCAATAAACATGAATAACAGGACACTTCGGCATTTTTCTAGACCAAAACTCAAACCTTTTTTTTAATATTAATCTAATAGCATGAATATTTATCAATTAAGCAGCTGATGTTAACCCTTAACAAAGAACTTAAATAATACCGCAATAAGGTATCTTGTTATATAAAAAAATTGTCCTTATTTAGCATAAGGATTTAGTATGTAACATTTCTACAAACTTATTGCTAGCTATTAATCCTAAATCTTTACTAGATCATTTATTTCCCTATGTGAGATAAAATCTTATTATTCTCTCTCTTTTGCTTTCTCTTTTTATAATTTCTTTATTTGTCTTTTATTACAAAATGACTACACGAAAGTAAACTTTACGCTATATTAATACTATAACATCAGTATTATTTCAATGGGGGAACCCTAACATTATGTTTTATTTTGGCAGACTGCCAAAACAAACATTTTGTGTGCCAAGCGATTATTCTGCGTACATTTGTTTTTCAACGACAACAATCGATCAGAGCCTTTTATATTTTTTGTATTTTCAGCTTAAAATTCTATTTGTAATAGCTGTCTCTGTTAATTGCTTACATGAATTTGTTTTTTATGTTTCTACGTTAGATTTATATATATATGTAATGAAATAGTTGTTCATATTACAATAAATAATGATAATGATAATGAAAAATTTTTTTTTCGGCAGACTGTAACAAATGGCAGCCAATTTATTTTAAACTTTATACTTCCATTCCATCTCATTACAAGGAGGCACAAACAATAGCCCTAAAGATTAACAAAGAACGCCCCTGTAATTAAGACCAATACCGAGAGACGTTTATGAAGTCAAGTATATTTCCGCAACGTTTTCTATAGTAAAAGATTTTCTTTATTAAATTTTTTCAAACTAATACTAATAGCGCCGCTAATTAGATCCCCTTTTCATTATAACGAACTAACGCAACGTTACTGCAGTTAATTCAGTGCGAGTGTTATTGTTTTTCATTAACACAATACACACCTGTCAATAAAATTTATT
>DWQX01002249.1:0-22720 GCA_018245475.1 Pharmacophagus antenor
CCCCCCCCCCCCCCCCCCCCCCCCCCCCCCCCCCCCCCCCCCCCCCCCCCCCCCCCCCCCCCCCCCCCCCCAACAAAGCCGAAGATGTAACGACAACGGCCATATTACTGATCTTAATAGCGATTGTCTTAGATCTTTTACTCTTTCATTTTATGTATCCGTATAACTTGACCTGTTAATACACATAGACACCTCAGGAGTCCAAGAAAATCTGTATCAGCCTTTTAAAGAAAACTTATAAAACTATAAACGGGTGTGATTTTATTAAAATGTTAAAATCAGTTATTGTCTATTATTCGAGTGAACTTAAATACGTCTCCGTACATATCTGCGGGCGAACGGCATTGCACGTAAATTACGGGGCTTCAGTTAGAAGCGGTCGAACTAACTACTAGTCAATTTAATTGTGGTAATGTAACATAATACGTATTTTATTAAGACGCTAAGGGCGATGCGGTGTTGTACGAAGAACCCGGCCAGCACCACATTACCATAGACTTATTACTTGTTACTGAGCGATAAATGTACTTCATGTTTAGACGAATGGAAATAGTAATATTTATTATACATAAGCGGTATCACTCATCAAGCCGAAAAGCTCGGTGCGCTGTATTAAATTCTTTTTTTTTTTCAAATTACTAATTGTCTCTTAATGTTCTTCATTTGAAAGAAAATTCCGATCCAAATAGGTTTAATTGAATTATAGAAACAGATCGCTAACGTGACACGTGATCAGTGTGCTCGTCCGCGCGCAACGCACCTAGACACGCAACCGACGCGCAGACCCCGCTGATCTACGCGCGCGTACGTCAATAAATATTTGCACCCTTTCATCTGCCGACTTCAGTTTACGACCGCCCGCGCCCGTGTAAACGTATCAAATCGTATGGCCGGATAATTAATGGACGTTGCGATACGTAATATGGATAATTAAATATAAGTACACAATGAGATATGATTGTCGTGCGACTAATGCTCTTAATGAGGCGATCCGTGCGTGCGCGTATACATGCTTTTTAATAAAGTACAGTTTTTATGTGTAAAAGTATTATGAGTATCGAGTTCGTTAGATACAGAATGAACGTTTCAAATTATGAAATTAATTGACAATAAAAAAAATATGTGATTTATTTAAAAAAATATTGGAAAATTAGCCAATTTAGAATGTTACACAATATCACAATGCGCGATCTTCTATCTCTATCACTCGATCGTTGTAAAACAGATATTTATTTATCTAAATATTGCGTGTTCGCCCGTAACACATGAATTAATCAAACATCCTAAAATCAGTTGACATGAAACTTGCGAAGAGTACTGGAATTAAGAAAGAACGCTCATGAAAACGTTCCGAGCTACGTATAAATCTTTTTAAATTTCGAATCGCACACATTCCGAATAACGCAATCAAACGGGCGCGATATTTAAAAATGAAGAATTACGTACACGGGGCAACGCACAACAAAAAGATCCCACGCCGCTGATCGAATGCAACAAAAGAATTATTTTTATCTTGAGCGGAAAACGTTTAAAAAATTATTCCCTGCTCTCGGTACAACAATACCTACCTAATCGATCGCTGAATACGCTCTTAGACATATTCCTTATCGTCGCATCTCCACAAAATAACGCAATAAAAAGTACATCTGTCCGCAAAAATAATTCTGCCGGCGCTGTAATCGTTGAGATCGAAAAATCTGCGTTATTACAAGCGTGATAACGACCGATGTCGCATCAAAAGAGTTTTTACAAGCGTAAACGTCCCTTGTAATTGACGTGACGCTACAAGGAACGATGTGATTCATCTCTACGTCGTACAAATCTGGTATGATATTGTATTTTGATTCAATTAGTTAAGCAGGAACTTCCATATTGGAACGGGCATTGAAGGATTCGTTAGAATGCTTGAGAGCTTCGATTGCCCGATCCGTTGTCACTCGTGGTCGTTTGATTCTAGAGTTTTTTTGGTGTTTATTAGTAAAACTTTCGGGTCACAAGTGGGTTAGACAGACAATGATGTCATCACAGAATATTACGGAGGAATTGAATGATTGCCGTAATATTGTCTTCGTGTAAATAGGACAAATAATAGATGATACGTAATACATAAGATTGCGTTGTTCATTTATCAAATATTGGGCTGTCAAAAATTAAAAAAAAAACAGTATTAAACTTCAAATCAAACGAGTAATTATATAATAATTTGTAATGTTCTAAATAACTTCAGAAACCTGTGTTCGCATATATTTTTTTTATTGACGTTATAATTATAGATTCGTTTTGAAAAAGGTTTATAACTGTACTGTGTTTTATCTTTAATCTTTATCTGTTTTTGTGATAAACTAGTTTATATGAAGATTTATTGTTCGATAAACCTGTATACATAGAGACATGAAAAATTAACGAGTTACAGACTATGTTGTGTTAGTAAGTGACGTCGAAAACTCTACCAATAAATAAATTGTATTTAAATTTTGTTCCAAATTTATAACAAGATTAGATGATAATAAAATTGCGATTATCCATTTAAAAAGTCATTTCGGTACGTTTATATGAAACATAAGAATAACTTAAGATATACATGATACGTATGTTGGCTGGATCTCGGTCCGTACATACACCCATTGCCCCGCCTCATTACCTCCTCTATGCGATATACTATGAAATTTACTAGCACGCCAAACAAGACACCAGTGTACATAGAGCTCTGCTTTCAATAAAACGCCGTTTAGCGCCAATCAGCGTTACATATCAAGTTACGATGGACTCGCAGAACCAGAATCCTCCTCGGTGCATTTGCATCGATCAAACTAGTTCCTTATTACCAAGTGATACAGTTCATTATGTAACGAAGCAGACGTCATTGACGGCGTATTTAAATTTGCCGTAACACTACGTGAATTGGTGTGTGTAGTAACCGCATTTACATTTTAAAGATACTCGCAGGGCATAAATGTCAATTGAGACGGGCGTGTAGGAGCGGACGCGGTGATTCCGCAGCGAGTCCGCAGTTATTGAACCCTTAGACGATAGCGATCTGATTGGCGGGGCGCGCGATGACGGACCGATTGAACCGTTCGATGTTAATTGATGCCTCATTGTGGGCAGCCGCGATTTTGAAATGCGATAACCACTGCTGAAACAGGGATGCGAGCAACGAACAGAACTAAGTACGCCTCCGAACTTGAAGGCAATTAGAAATATTCATTTTAATTAGATCAGCGTCGCTAGTTCGTAATTAAAATATCACTCGGGCACGCGAGTGTCTTACGAATTTAATGCGGACGTCCTTATCGCTAATCTTGAAGCGTATGGCTCCAATCAAAGGCGAGTAGCCGCGTATCGCCAAGACAACACGATCTCGCTGACATTTACTCATTTTTCACTCGAGCAAATGTCAGTTACGGATTATGAGATCGTGGAACACTTGAAATATTTAGTGAACGCGTTCGTCTTATCAAATAACGGTTGTAGTCGTGGGAAGCTCTGGAAGAAATTCACAATACGAAATAATTTATATACCGTTACTTATAGAAAATTTTTATATAGGAAAAAACGATGTATTGAGTATTTAGTCTGTAGAAGCATTTTAAATTTCAACTAAATAAAATTAACTCGTGACAGTGACACACGCAAAAAAGTTTTTTCTATTGTTTTTAATGAACTTTGTGACAGAAATAACATCCAAAGGAAATAATTAATTTTCTCTTCTGTTACTATATATAAATGACTAATGATAAACAGAGTCGCAAATTTCATTTGTCGTATTAAAACAAATTGTCACTCATAAAATAGAAAAGAACAAAAACCGAGTAACGAAACTAGACTTAAAAATGACTTTGTCACACAAATCACGTAATGATCTAAATGAAGTCATTTGCCGGATTCTAAAAACTGGTGTCGAGTGTAATAAAAATTAATCACATAAATTTTAAAACGGATATATTAAAATTAAATGCGCGATAATTTGATAAATATTTACACAACTGGCAGCCGTTTGGCGGAGTTCAAAAACCTTTGCGGAGGAAGTACCACACCCATGATTTCTTTTTTCATCTGAATCATAACCCTCAATGCGCGAAGAACTTTCGTCGATCAGAACGCAAGGTTCCATTGAGTGAATTCAAAAACCCATTATGTCGAACATTATGAGGACCCCATTGTTTCGGCTGAATGAGCCGGCACAATATCTTACGAAATTTCCTAAAAAACCAAACCTTAGCATTATAAATGTTTATTATGTCGAACCAACATTATCTGATGCGGTCTGCGCTGTGCGCCGTTGTCTTTTTGTTTTCTTCATCTTAGCGTTTTGTAGCTCGCGTCGTTGTCAAACCTGAGCGGAGAGGTTCGTCGGCACAATCTCGAGATTCCCGCGTAACTTTCACGGAACGGCGCCGTCGACTGTAGCCGCTCACGTTGCATTATCTTTAATCTATCTAAATTAGAGGCAATAAATACGTTGAGCGCATGGTTTATTGACGTCCAACAATACTTATTTTTCTATATGCGTTTTCGCACAATCGCTCATAAAATCGTGAGCCATTAGCGCCGCCAGAAACGAGCCACGAGGCGACTGATCTCTCTAGTTCATTAATAATAACCTGCTCTCACTAAAACCTCGCCCGTTATTACAATCACGAGTATTCATGCACGACTTATGTAACATACCAAATTATAAAGCTGTATGTTAACGTCCATTGTGTTGTGAGCGCTAATCTACATAAGTATAGTTATTAATTCGTCTTTCAAAAGCGATTTTGTTAAAAAAAAAGAAGAGACGCAGAGGTGGTATTTCGTCAGCGGAGCGGTGTCTAACAAATACACAGGTTTTAATCTTCCTACCACGGTGAACACAAAACCGAATTTTCAATACAATACGCCGTTCGTACAGGTTTTGGTACGGGCGTTTCGTATTTGTACGGCGTAGTGGCGAGCGCAAAAGTGTCTTGCACACTAATATCACTACAAAACTAACTAATATAATATTACTAATTGATTGAACTCTCAAATGAAAAACATTAACCGATGAGTTGAGACGAAAAATGATAGAGAACTATGTATATCAAAGAGGACATGAAGTTTGAATGACGTACTATTATTAAATGATAACATCGATGGTATGTTAGAACGAGTCGATTTGAAGAAACACTTTTGTGTTGCAATGTACGCGGACGGAGAGTCAACGATCACTCACAATGGCGAGCGGTCCAGAGTGACTAGTAGAAAACATTGATTAATTACCATAATAATTTATTTGATACTCGAAAACTTGATACGGGGCGGGGCCGCTTACACAAGCGGCGAGAACTTTAAGTACGTTTCGAACTAAAAACTTTATACGTACGGGACGCGGGGCGCCGACGGTGACTCGGTGGTTATTAAATGTTTCCTACACGATGAAAACAGTACATTGTTCATTCCGATATGATGCATGCTGGTGATTTGGCCGCTCCAAAACAAAAGAATGGAGTTCCGTAGACGGACGATGTTTGAACGCATCGTTAGAGTGTTATTAGCATATTATAATTCTGTTATAGTTATTACTAAAAACTTTTTTTTTTGTTATAGGTCTTCTGTCAGCTTTGAACCATTTGGATCAAGTGCGCAAGAACTCTCTACAAACCACCGTGGACTACTCGAGATACGTAAAGAGGTAAATTTTAACATAAATCTAAAGCGAAACGTTCAAAGTTAATTATAAAGGTACTTAATAACAGATTGTTATCTTAGAATATGTATAAAATACATACGACAATACACGTTATAAATTTACGTTTACAAGGTCGGTCGGCTACAGAAGTGGTTGTGAATTTAACCATAACAAATAGATATAGAAAACTACAAAATTTCGACATTATACTAATTGGTTCTGGTTCATTTTTCAAATTCTAGTAAATAGCATCTTTAATTCTTTTTATCGGTTATAGGCTAACATATATCCTCGATTTCACGTGATGTTAAGTGACAATGAGGCCCGTTGAGGGCGAAGTGTGTTCGCACAAAATACGTCTAGCTCTTTACATATATGACAGCTGTAACACACCAATGCTATCATGGCGACAGACTGACATTGAAGATGGTAGCCAGCCAAGCGGGTTTGAAAAGTCCTTTAACCATCCACACTCCTCTACTCCTGTGGCCCGGGAATCGAACCCAAGATCTCCGAGTTACAAGGCAAGCGGTTAAAACACTGCGCCACGGGCATTCATAAATAGCGCTATGTAGGTTTTTTTTCTAAATCAGATACAAAAGCTTCTTGGTTCGACATTGTTTTTTTTATGTTATTGAAGCAATTCTATTAGTCATAGGACAACATCTGGCAAAATCGTTTCTATCGCTATATGAGTTACGCGATATTTTTTCCATCGTCCATATTAACATAAGTCATGAATTTATCCGTTCAAAGTTTTTTGTCTATTCATTTATTTCAAAGTTTGTTTTAAACAATGATCACTTACGTTACAGACATTCGTGATTTTTTATTCGATTCTAGCAAACAATTTTAGTGTCCGTATCGGGTTTTGTGTGCATTTGATTTGTTTTGCGGTTTTATAAAATTGTTATTTAGTATATATCTGACACCAATTTATTTGAATATTATTTATATTAATATCACGGGTGTGGGAGAGGTTAATATTATGCTATTTATTATTCATATAACAGATACAGCTCGACGTTAGAATGCGGCTCGTCGTATTGCAAGGACCTTGGATACAGGGAACATTTCCATTGTATGGACTGCACCGCAAGGGTGTTCTGCAAGAAAGAAGAAATGATCAGACATTTCAAGGTAATTTCTGATACATCATATAACTACGCCACATCTTTTATGATTCGAAATTTGAATTTCTAAGTCTTTTTAAATTTGAATAGGGGGTCTTTATTGGCATTTATTTGTTGAATGTTTAAGCGTTTGAAATTGTCTATAGTAAACAGATTCCTCTAACTAAAATAATAATACTTCTTTGTACTTTAATGAAACTTGTATTAGTATTTCCATGGCATAGTTTAAATTTAACTGCTTCCGTAGCGCAGCGACTAAATTGCTTGCTTAGTAACGCGATATTCTCCGGAACTATACCGATACCACACGCGATGTGTAGTTGGGAGAGAAGTAAGATTATTTTAAACTCTTCCTATATTTTATTAATCTTTCGTTACAATTTAAATTTTTACAACGGCAGTCATACAAAATCCCGAGCCACCGGTGTAGTGGAGTCTGGTTGGTGGTAGGGTTACCCAAACCCGTGCGGTGGCTACCAACCTCACTGTCAATCTCTCGCCATAACAGCACTGCCGCGTTGCGGCAGTCGTGTATGTGAGAGTCAGATGTTTTCTGGGAATACACGCTTCATTATCTACGGCCTCATTGTCACTTAACATCAGGTGAAATCAAGGCCAAGTGTTACCCCCATGACCCATTAAAAAATACAAGATAAGAATAACCGCATTTAAGATCTCTAAGGAACGGTAGAACTTTGTAAAACGTAGTTACGTCAACATATACCTTACAAATTCGAAATCAATTACATTTTGATATTTAAATACCTTACAATGACTACAATACAATTATTGATTAACCTTTGACAACCGTCTTCACGAACGATTTCTATTTATGAGTAATTGTTAAATAGTTATGCCAAAGGTCACATACAATATAACAAAAAACTTTTAACACATGTCGGACGATATTTTATCCGAGTTTATAATTAAAATTATTTCAAGACATCCAAAGATTTAAATTAATATTTCCGTAAGCTAGATGCGTTTAATTTAAATGATATATCTATCTTTTATAGAAATAAAGCACAGTAGTTAATGTTTTTGTAACCGGTAGTATAGTGGGATATTTTTTCCGATAGCTTATTTTGAATTATGTAATTCCCAGTTGCGTACCTATAGAGCGAATCCTAATGCTTAAAATAAATAACTTTCAAATGTAAGTTATAATATGATGTGGTTTCTGCACTGTCTCATCTTCATCGTCGTCTAATAAACTTCCAAACGCCTGTTCCAAAGATATGAGCTCTCCTCAGAAGAACTAGGCCAGAAACTTAGGAGGCACTATTTTAATCATTATATTAGTAGTACAGTTTCGATTTTCTTTTTAAAATAATATTAAACTAAATGATAAGTTCTACTAACTTACCATTGCCAGAACTATTCGATTCTGGCAAATTTTTTAAACCTGGACAAGGGCAGATCCAATATACCTATTAGAATTTGGATTATAGTTTTAAAGTCTTGTCTTTTTATAAGTCGCTTTATTCACATCGCTATGTGCTGAATGGTATATTATCTGCGTTAGTGGCACAAGAAACGCGACGAATCCCTGGCCCACGGCTTTATGAGATACTCCCCCCTCGACGACTGCTCCGAGCGCTTCAGCGACTGTCCGCACAACAGGAGCCAGACGCACTACCACTGCATCCAGGATGGCTGCGATAAGGTAACCGCAAATTGTTTTATAACTCTTAATAGTTGCATCATCTGAAATCGCAAGGTTCCAACCATTCAAATCGGATTTCGTGTTAAACGTACTGCATCCTTTATTGATTACTGTTTTAAAGGTATACATATCAACGTCGGACGTCCAAATGCACGCCAATTATCATCGCAAAGACTCGGCTATACTTCAAGAGGGTTTCCAGAGGTTTAGAGCAACCGAAAGCTGTGCGGCACCGCACTGCGTGTTCGCTGGTCAGAGGACAACACATTTCCACTGCCGGCGCCCCGGCTGCACGTATACTTTTAAAAACAAGGCTGATATGGGTGAGTTCGTCGACTCTATTGAAACAAATGAAAGATTACTTCCATAACATTTGAATGGTTGAATGATAAAAAAAAAAAAACATTTATTATAAAATATTACCCACCATGCAGAAAAACACAAAACCTACCACATAAAAGACGAGGCTCTATCAAAGGACGGATTTAAGAAATACATGAAGAATGAGGCGTGCCCATACCGCGACTGCAGATTCAGTAGGACCTGCAATCACATACATTGCATTCGACCACACTGCAACTACGTCCTGCACTCGAGCAGTCAGATCTTTACGCATAAGAGGAAACATGAAAGGAAGGAACAGGAAATGAACTTTGGGTATGTTTGCAATCATTTATTTAATAAAAACTCTTAATGTAAACATGTCACGTTTCAAAATTGCAAAAATAACATACGTGTGTTTCATATTAATTTAGTGATAGAAAAGCGGCATCGCCTGCTACAAGTAAATGTCTCGCTTAAAGGAAGACTTCACTTACTGTAATTTTACTGGAATTGTGACATGTTCAATAAAACATTTCTAAAATTACGCAAGATCCATCACTTGGCTATTCCAATATTTTTTATATATGATCTAACTACGAGGAATGCCGAATGTAATATTTTATTAAAATTTGTAATAACTAATCTATATTACTGAAGTCGTTTTGAATAGAAATTGACACATTAAAAATATCGCGTTTCTGGTAATTTTTATACTTAACTATGTCTATTCATAACAGGCTACCAACATCCGTCATCCAGAGTGCCCTGATGCATCAAGGCGCAGATTTAAGCATGTATTCGCCCGGGAGTAATCTTCACGGCGATGACGATATATCCAGCTCAATGCTAGATGACTATTCTAATCCTTACGTAAGTAGTAATTTTAATACCACAAGTGGAAAGAATAATTAATGGAAAATATATTATAGATAATGAAATATTATTAACATTCTCAATATTCGTTATAGAAATGAAAATTTCATTGCGTATCAATATTACAGAATCCCGCTTTAGTTGAAGAAGTTTCTCGAAAGTACATAGATGTCTTCAACGGCAGTAAGGAAGCTGAAGATAAATGTAACAAATGCAGCGCCCTCAATAAGCACTATCATTGCTTGTTCGACGGATGCAAAATGGCGCACAGGTAATAAATCTCCTTTAAATTAAAAGATAGATATTTCGTTCTTAGATGTCTAAATGTTGAATACTTAAAATATGTATATATGTTTTAATAATACTCTCTTGTAACAAACAGCTGTCACAGTACCATGGTAAAGCACGTGTTAGAACACGAACAACAAAACCAAGTGACGGACGCCTACTTCGTTACGTTCTCTAGGGGCAACCCCTGCACCAACTCTGCATGTCAGCACATAAGGGACATAACACACTATCACTGCACATGGGTGAGTTTAGCTTATAAGCTAAGTATATATTTAGAACAGATATTGTTAAACTTTTAGATACTATTGTTGGTGATTGGCAAGTAGTATTCGTAGTACACATTATTAGGATTAAGAAGTAACTGATAAATATCTGACAATCTGAAAAATCTAGAAATATAGATGATTTGCATTTTTTCCTACTAAACGTATTTTTTTTTCCATAGGAAAACTGTGGAGCTGTAATCTTATCATCGGAAGAACACCCATTCAGGCGATTAGAGCATCACCGTCAGCACGCAATTCTAAGTCCTATGTCCCCAAACTTAGCAGCTAGATTTGCGCCAAACTTCACGCCACAACTCTCCGCTCAATTACACCCAAATATGGCAGCCCAATTAGGTCAAGTGCCAAATTTACCGAACCTCTCGCCAAATCTTGCTCAATTGGCACAAATGGCGCCAAGTCTTTCTTCCCAATTAACGCCTAATCTACAGGCGCAATTAAATCTCGGTCCTAACACTGGCTTAGTGCCTCAACAAGTGAATCCTTCGAGTTCTTTAGATGAAATGTTTAGTCGAAAGAGAGGGAGACCTCCAAAGAACAGAGTGGTAGAAGTTTGGACGGACAATGTGAGTCACATATTTGCTGTTTTTTTTTTAAAATCCATTAAATAACAATCGTTAAATTTGTGAATGTAAACTAAACCAAGCTTTGTTTGTAGGTGACACGTCAAGCCATTTTCACGTCCTTCAAACTACCAAAAAGCAATCAGTTACCGCCAATAGTGCAGTCTCCAGTTATAACAACGGTCGAAGAATTTCCTGTGAGTAAAACTATTTATTTAAACGATTTTGTAACGATTTTAATTCAGCTCAAATGCAAATATATTACACTTTTATTTATTTTTTATATTAAAATTAACCGTTTTTACAGCGTATTAAATTCCAACATTTCGAAGTCTTCACATCACCGGAAACATGTAGTCAATATTACCCTAACTGTCAGTTGCGACTTACTAGACTACATCTCCATTGCTTCAACTGTAGTTTCACGGGTGATAACCACAGCATAATGGAAATTCATATGCGAGAATCTCACTCTATCTCACCACTTCTCGAAGGATTCGACCATTTCTCGTCTTTCGACCAGTGCGGGGGAAAAAGCTGTTTCAAAAATCAATTAAGATCTCACTTCCATTGCGCTCAGGGGAATAATTGTCCCGCAATTTTAACTCAATACTCCGCTCTGGCTACGCACAAACACGGCAGGGGAACACCTGTTATAAAGAGCGAGGCAGATCAAGAGAAACCGTTTGATGAGGCCAAAGATTATTCATTCAAAGAAAGAGCATCTGCAGATAGTGTTTGCTCTCTCAAAGATAACGAATCATATACTCCTTCTAATTTCTCCATTAAAAGCGAATTTGAAAGAGAACAAGATAATGTTTCGGGTGAGTACTATTTCAATATATGTGCAATTAGTATTATATTTAGTACTATTAAAACATGATATAGATACACATACCACAGTGGTTATAATCTTGATATAGCTGCTAAAATAACTTTAATGGTCGGATACATGAAATATCTACACTTTTCCTTGTCCATAACATTTGTAATAGTTGGTAGAACTTGACAAATGGTCTTAATTTCAGTAGTAAAAGCGACGGGAACCTTCTATCCGTCATCACATCTTCGAAGCAACACTTCGTCGCCTTCGCCAAGGAGCATTTACGATGCATCACCCTCGAAAGACATGAAATTTCGCATGGACTTCGACCAGAAGAGGCCGTTCGAACCGCCGAAGTTATCGGGACCTACGATACCCCCATCTTGTCACGACCAGACCTGTCCGCTGAACAAAAATGCCGGGGGCATGAATTTACATTACCATTGTCCGCATTGCTCGCAAGCATACGTCGATTTGAAATTGCTATTCAGTCACATGGTGAAAAAGCATAGCAACACTATGGAGCAGGCGCCAGTTGGACTACAAGCTACTAAGGTAAAACATTATTTAAATATATCATACACTAACTACTACTAAGATACAATAAGAATTAGACACGGTATATCTATAATTTACTAAAACAGTATTTTTGATTATTTGTTGTTCTTCTAGAGTTTAGATTAACTGGATTGAGAGTTATAAGTTTTTCTTAAGATCTGTTCAATTGATTTGTGATAAAATAATAAAGTAACCACAGATTATAACTTATAATAAAGTATTTAAATGTATATAAGTTTTATATTTATATTTCCAATTTTAGGAAACGTTGGAAAGAGAATATCCTGAAATTTCTATACTACCTTCCACTGCGTCCTCTTCGACAGCCGCACAAATACCGTCCCCGAGTCAAAGGCAACCGAATCCCGCTGAACAGGTAACAAATGGCCCGGAATAGTTTGATATGTCATTATAGAGGCCTACATAATCAATCATGATCCAGATTCCATTGGGATTTTCTTAATGTGTTAGCTATCTTCCATTTTTTATAAGTCCATTAATTAAAAACCTTGATTCTTCACTTACATTATTACATAATATTGTTATGCGAGTCTTTCTTCTTTTTAATACTAAGTATATTTATGTATTGTCCAACCAATAGGTAATCCTAAGCCAAAATAATCAAAAAGTTTACAAATGACAATAAATTTGAAAAGGCTTTACATTGGCAACAGGTTCAGGCCGTGCAAAGTTTATTGCTTCAGCAATATTTGGCGGGAGGGCGCAAGGGCAGTCTGCAGGACCAGTTGAAGATGCAGCAACAGTACACCGCGTCCCTGGCAGGATTGCCAGGGTTGGCGCAAGTTGCATTATTCTCACAGGGGTAAGTATTTCAAAATAAAATTTAAAACATTCTATGTGCCTATCAAAAGATTTCTTACACTCGGAAACTCAATTGATATAGATTTTATTTATTCATTTATCTTGATGATCTTCATTAATTTTGAATTATGAAGACCTTGAGGAATCCTTTCGACCAACAGATATAAAAGATCCTCGATAAGGAAATTTTTAGACGCCCCAATACTGAAAATTACGTTCTTCTGCCAATTTGTGTATACATTTTTTCTCAGAACTCCAAGCATCGATGCTATTGTTTATTACATTGTAGAAACACCGTACATTGACTTGGAAGTATAAATATTTTCGCCTAGCAACACTAACTATATATTACTGTGTAGTTTGCTTTTAGACAGACCTCTATTTTTTTTAACGGGCTAACATTTGATTTCAATATTATGGATTAATATTTTTTTTTCAGTGGTTCACCGTTCCCGCTTTACCCGACTATGCTCTATCCACCCGAGCTCCTGCTAGAGCAGAGCCTGCTACAGGGTCACGGGCTGCCGCCTGGATTGGACAAGGAGGCGGAAATGATAGCGAAATCGTGAGTTATAATACATTTGCTTTTTTACTGATAACAAGAAAGAAGTTAAAGTAATTTCGGTGGGTTTTTTTCTTTCTTTTGACTGGGTTTTTCGAATTTAATTGTTTTTTTTCTGTCTCGAAGTTTTATATTGAGGGAGGAGAAATATTTAACATCTATTCATTAACTTTCTATATACATCGATTCTACTTTTTGTTAAAAGTAATTGGTGTTCTTTTATGTAATTAGAATAAATACTTGGAATACTATTTTTATTACCTTAAAATTTTAACATTAGCATTGAATGTAAAAAATTAACTTCGATATTTTTTTTTTATAATGACCATAACGAAATGGCGGATCTGAACATGCGACTTCCGATTACTTCATATTTATTTCTAATCCACGTTTCTGTGCGAGCAAATCGCTCTCAGGAAAGAATTCGATAAATTTTGTACACGGTGCACCGTGTCTGGTGTCGCAAATTCTAATTTCGTAAAATTTGTTAGCAGGCGCACACACACGGCGCGCGGCCCCCACATGCGCGTCATGAAGGACGAGCCCATCCCCGAAGGATACCTTAGGTTCAGGTTCAACGAGGATTGCGCTTACCAACACTGCGGCTACAGGTGAGTTAAATGATATCTAATTATTAATACATAATAATCATGCAGTTGGTGCTTGCAGGACAAATCCTGTTCACTTAAATACACATGGTTTTTAGATTTTTTTAAAATTTAATGATGTGTTTTCGGTTTGTACCAATTATGGATTATTAATTTTGTGTACAACATTGGGGTGTATAAAAAAAAGTGTATTGTAATTTTAACCTTTGTTACATTATACTATTACATCAGTACCCCCTTAATTCTTGAGATGTTAGTGCATGTCCTAAAATTTATTACTGTGGTATATCTCAAATAATTATTCACGTAATTATTTACACGTAAAATTTATATCTCAAAGAAAATTTACTAAGTAATAACATTTAGATTTGATTTTTTACACTTCATGTTGTGCTGCGAGATAACATTTCGATCTGGCCCGTTAATGTAATGGTAGTCACTCGGCTTCTTACATCAGGGGTCGCAGGTTCGATTCCCGTTTAAGACAAAAATCCATGCTATAAACATTTGTGTTTATTCTATGTATGTATAGCCCATATTACTAGTTCTAATTCATTACTTATCAGGCGTCCAGAGTAGAATGTACTGAAGAATGTCTCAGATATTTATTATCATTGTTATTACTTCTTTTCGCAGAGAACATCAGACCCACTTCCATTGCACTCGAAAGGATTGCGGCTACTCGTTCTGCGACAAGACAAGATTTGTTCAACATACCGCCCGCCATGAAAGGTACTTCGATTTTAACTATGCAATTTCTTCACAAAATTATTAGTGACACGTAACCATATTAAGGCAATTCAATGGAGATGAATAATTTTAATGTATTTATTTTAACCTTAGGAATTCTAACACGTATCAAAATCGAGCCTTACATTACTGTTTTATTTAGTTATCAGTTTACAACGCCATCTGTTTTTTATCGTTAGAATTACTACTATTTTTACTTCCAACGATGTAAGCTATGATTGCCAGTTATTTAGATTTAAATTCGATAGATGGCATTCATGTACAAAACTTCTTTTAAAATACTTTGAATGTTTTATGTATATTATTAATTATTTTTTTGATTAATAAATAATTTGTAAGAAAGTTAATGTAAATAATTAATTTTTTTTCCATATCGTTTTATTTTGCAAATATCTACTTGACAGAAGGTGATGGAATATGTTTTATTTTTTAACACAGTGGTAACTGTATTATTTGCAGACTGGACACACTAATGGGGGGAGATTTTCAACAGTACAGGGCAAATGTTTACTGCCAACGACCGGATTGTCCACATGCTTCCACATTTGGTAGGTTTTGTTCTTCCGATAGCAATATTATTACATAACTTTTGGATTTTCACCAGTCTGAGTATGACTGCCTCCACAGAGTACATTACGAAAAACATTGATTCGTTTTTGTGCCCACATGATCAGTGGATCTTGCATTGTGGGTGTTTTTTTCAAACTTAAATGGCTACCAGCCCAAATGTCAATATAAAGCTATAATAGTTTTACTCTGCTTAACCAATAACGGCTCCATTGTCACTAAACATCAAGTGTTCGTTGAAATAAATTATTAAGCCCTGCTAGTTTATATTTATTATCTTTCGGCTAAGGGATCATATCTGGCCGCGATTAAAATCGGTTACGCAGCTTTGAACTTCTTATAATTCAGTATATTTCGTTGGCAAAGCAAGTGGGATAAGGATTTCCTTAGCCATGCAAAACTATGTGCGTGCCAACTTTTTTTGTGATCAGTCCAACGGTTCCGTCGTGGATTAGTGTTTTTAAACAATTTAAAGTTTCCTTTTTTATGTTACGAAGATAAAAGAACAGTACGTTAGTCTAGATTAGTGTATAAAAGTTTTTTGGCGCGTACATAGTATCACTTGACCAATGGAATGGAGTAAGTAATAGAGTTTCGTACAGACTTACTGTAACTATTTAAAATTTAGTCAGTCGATAGTATCCAACAATTACTTACTAACGCATTTAGAAAAAAATTATTAAATTATGGGTAAAAAAAAATATTCTTACGAAATTGAAACAATGTACGGTTAAGCACAAACATAAAACGCAATAAGAAAGACATGAATACGTAACGAAAGAAAAAATATACATTGGTCATTACGTAAATTGAAACTGCGTTCCGGTTGCCCCTAGGAACAGGGCAGAACAAGGCGTCGCATTTCCACTGCCTCAAGTGCGACTTCGTGTGCACCGACACCAACAAGGTGGTTGCGCACCGCCGCCAGCACCAGAAGCTGGACTCCATCCAGGCCGCCGGCTTCGAGAAGTTTCCACCCAGCAAAGGTAACATTGAATTTGCTATCTTGAAAAAATCATCTTTTCATTGCGTCGAGATTTTTCTTGACTGATGCAGGAGCACAGTTGACTCTTTCGTGTTCTATCGCGGATTGTAACACGTTATAACACTGTTTAGTCCCCTTATTTTTTTTTTGTACGAATGATTTATTATTACAATATTCGACTGCCTCCGTGGCGCAGTGGTACCCTTGCCTTGTAACATGGAAGTCCCGGGTTTGGTTTTCGAGCCACAGAAGTGGTGGTCTGGATGGTGGTAGGGTTTATCTAACCCGCCTGGCTAGCTACCTCTTAACGTCAATCTGCTGCCAAAACAACATTGCTGTGTTTGTGCATTTGGGCAGTTGTACGTACAACTGACAGCTAGAAGTATTTGGACGAACACGCTTCACTATGTGACTTAAAATCAAGTCTAGATCAAGTGTCCCATAGCCGATAAAAAAACACATGATGTTAAACGATGCCCAGGATATTTTGGCTCACATATTTATGATTGTCGGAATACAGCAATGCTGTCATGGCGGTACTAAAGATAAAGAGTGAAAAGTTTCCTTAATCTAAATTCACAATTTTCGTCTAGCAGTTAACCTCTCTTTACCTTCTTTTTACCCTTGCAATTTCGATCCAATGCCTCCCAAAACAAATGTAACGAATTTTTTTTAAGTTGCCCGTTGCTCAAAGCTCTAATGAAATTGTACGCTTCCAGGGTGCGGTTACGAGCCGCAATGTATACACAGTAAGAAACAGACACACTATCACTGTCTACAGTGCGGGTTCGCGGTGTTAGGTCTGTCGCAGATGACGTCACACAAGTACAAGCACCAGGAGGCGAACCTAGGTCCGTCCACCAGCGCAACCAACTAACTGCCGATTTCACACCGATGGCGACAAAATAACAAAAGAGTATCGACGCCGAAACGGAACTCTATCAGGTGTTTATGGAGTCCGCGCATCATACGGTGCCGATTTAGAGGAACGTGTGTTAATGAGCTTGCTTGATAAAAATAATTAAATAGAATGTTTTGTAAACGCTTAAATTATGCGGAGAGCATAAGCGTCCATCTAATACTGTGCCTTAGATGCAACTGAATATGATATTTTCGATGCTGCACGTGGTACGCACGAGTCGTGTGCCAAAATATACTTATAGAGATATATGTAATTGATTAACAAATGTTGTGTGTTCAAATACGCGAAATTGCATTTTGCATTAGAAATTGTAATTATATTAGATCTACAAATAATATTTGCATGTTGAAAGTGTGTATTTTTCCTAAATCCCGACCAATTTTAGGTGTTAGTTGATTATAAAAAAAAATTATAATATTTATATTTATTACTTCCCCATGAAAAAGACATTTTTACGAATAGTATTATTAATTTAGATTCTTCGTAAAATGAAGGCAATAAATGTTGGGTTTTAAACGCCATTTTGTGCCTGGATGATGATAAAAATAAAGGAGACAATACCATCTTGTGGTGGTTTCTGACCGGTCGCATTGAATGATGTTCAAGTCGAATTTAAAGCAATGGTTCATATTGTTACTTTATAGGTGCTGTCAGGAACTAATACAAGAAACGTAGATTAAAAAATTAAAATATATTGAAAAAAGTATTTAACGAGAAAAAAAATGTCAATTTTATAAACATTGTAAATAAGAATAGATTATATAACGAAAATTAAAAAAAAACATTATGTTAATGATTGTTACAGATTTTTTTTTGGGATAAAAGAGTGATGTATAAAAGAAATCGTTTCGAATATTAGTGTACAGAAAAACGAGTGCTAACATTTGTGATTCATGAGGTAGCCATAAAATGCCATATAACTTCGTAACATATTTTTAGATGTAATGTTAAAGAAAAATTTCGCTGAACTCTTCATTGAATATTGTTATTGTCGGTTTCGGAATAGAAACTGTACTTCGATGTGGGTATTACGACAATAATTAACATTAATTAAAAAGTAGCAGCTACTGAATAAGATATTATTTCATTATATCTTTTTGTAAATCACCAACCGACTGTAGGAAGAAGCTGCCTTTGACCTTTGCATTCCCGTCATCTGATTCCCGGAGACCGTCGTCCATTCCCAACTTAGTTTTATCAGCTCGCCGAACGGGGAGCTCGTGACCAAACCGTTACGTGTCCTATTCCTAGCTTTTATCAGTATTTTTGTAGAATAAGCCCTGTCCTATTGTTCCTATCGCATGTTTGTCACACATTCGTGTTCTATCCAATGTAACTACATCTTCCTTTTCTTTTTTGTAAAATTAATTATTAAGAGCTAAAGTCTCGTGTCCGACTGTCGTCTTATTTTCTAGAATGTCTGTTGAAATAGCCCGTGCCATAAAATGTTTAGTCATGGTTTTGAGATTAATTTTACGTATACACTTAAACTTATAGTATCTGTCTATGTGATTTTACTTTTTTTTTTTTGAATGGATATAATAATTTTGTTCTTGAAATTCAATTCGGTTTTTTTCATGTGAAAATATATATCCTATAGTGTACCTAACAGGAAGACCTTCGTTATTAACGTCACAAGTGAGCATTTTTTTTAAGTTATGTCATTTGTATCATTATTGGTTGTTGCGATTCTTTGTTTTGTTATGTAATTTTACGTTTTTACTTCACCTCTTAAGTTTTTTCACTCGTCTTTCACAAACATTTTCTTTTATTAATTATGTTAATCGAGTATTTATGTATTTCTAGCGTAGCTTAAATTTTAGTTATTTAAAAAGATTAATTTAAACTCACGCCGAAATGCGTTATTTAGTCAGCAAAATATTGTATTACATCGCACGGAGTGTTTCACTGTGAAATGTTATAAATGGAGTTCCCCAGTGGTTCGTACGAAATAGAACGAAATTTTAAGTTTTAACACATCCGTAATTAATGTCAGAGTATATACGAATTATGATTGTAGCAGTTTCTTTTGTTTTCTTCTTTTTTATTCTTTGAGATTTAAAATGATTGGTATAAAAATAGTTTAGTGTTGTTTACCTCATGAGTTCTAGAAATTAAATGAGAATATCTAAAAACTTTAATTGTTTCATTCACAATACAACCTACATTGAAAGACATTGACTACACGAACGGGTTACTGAAAGATAAAACAGGTCTAATGGTCTTAGCTATCTACGTGATATAACTACAGAAGATCACCTCTAAATTTAACTTTTACGGTAGACCATTTTTGTTCATGACCATTTATTGCCGAATGACTTTAAAAAACTTCAATGAAAATAAAATCCCTGAAAAGTAAAACAAGATTAAACTCTGAATATCATAATTTTTTTAATTAAATTCTTTGTTATAACATAACATTTAAAAGAATTTTCAATAAACTTTTAAAAGAAATTAAACGGAAATCGGTACAAAAACGAAGATATAAACTTTCCTATTACTAAATTTCAAAACACTAATGAATCTAGAAACTTTGTTGTTGTTTTTATGTTGTCTCGATCTATTTTTCTTCAATTGACACATGATGTTAAGTGACAATCACGCCGTAGACAGCGAAGCGTGCTTGTCCGTAATTCTCTGGCTCTCATATGTATGACAGCTAAAATACAGGTGGTAATCAGGCATTTACGAAAAAACTACCACCAACCATAATTCAGTACACGTGTCACAAGAATCAAACCTGAGACCCCCTTGATGTAACCCTAGTGGTAAACCAGTACGCGTCGGAGGTAATCATCGAGCTGGCCCAAAACAAGACTAAACAAGTCTATAATTTGCTTTATCGAGAACCAAACATAATTCTAGACTGTTATAATGACATGATTTTATGTTACGTCATCCGGTAATATCTGCAATACAATTTATCAAAATACGAACCGTGTCTTAAAAGAGTGATTTAAATATATCTTCTAAAACTTTTTGCAGAGATGTCTGCCGCGATACGTAAAACACCCACAGACCTTTTAAAAATACTTTGAGGTTGATATCGTAAGACGTGACATTCACAACCGAATATAGAACATCCCAAAAAAGTAAGACTTATGTATATACCTATTTTTTTGTTTTAATACTCTTTATAAAAATAACAAAACCGAATGTAATAGTAATTTAAAAAAAAAAGATATTATGTGATACCCTTTATTTAACCTATTAGTAGTAACAAAACTAAAAAAATATATATATATTTCGTAGATATAGTAGGTAATATTTTACCGATGACGGATATTCGTCAAAAACATTTAACCGGTTAAAGGATGAAAATTGGGTTTTAAGGGATACTCTTTGTAATAAAGAACAAAAATCAATTTTGCACAAAACCTTTAACAGATTACGTAGTTCAAAATCTACCGGGCTTTTTCTACTTTAGGATAGAGTTTATTTTTACGTAACGAACTTCGAAATATCTTTCAAACAATCAAAGAACTATCAATATAGATAATACAAAAAAAATTAGGCTTGTTCACGCATAAAAATAATAACACAAAAAATACTGGCAAAATATGAACCTCCTTCTTTTCGATTAAAATTATAGATTGTATACATGTCTATATGAAGTTTTAAGCAGCAAATGATTGGAACAAAACATGGAACAGCTAAAGTCTCCAACAAATTATTAGTTTGTGTTCCTGTGTTATAAAATAGATGTCTCAAAGTCGTATAGTAACTACCGTCCCATAAGAAGCAACCATTTTATATTGTTTTTAATTTACGTTTATACAAATTATATTTAAATAATAAAAGCGTAAAAAAGAGAGTTTCTTTACCCCCTTTAATGGAAGAATTAAATAACATTCACCCTAATAAATGTAACACGAATATTCTTATTGCTTCCGTGGCGAAATGGTTTACTGGTTGCTTTGTTACGCTATGGTCCCGGGTTCGAATCACGGCCTGCATGATTAGTGGGGTTTGGACGGTGGCAAGGTTTTTTGATCCTGGGTAGCTACCACCTTCAACATTAATCTGCCGCAATAACTGTATTGCTGTGTTCCGGCAGTCACACATGTGAGAGCCAGAAGTATTCTGGGCGAACGCGCTTCAACAACTGCGGCTTCGTTGTCACTTAACATCACATGAAATCGAGGTCAAGTGTTAGCTCTTAACCGATAGAAAAATAAAAATAGTCAGCTTCTACGGTTGTACGGTTGCCAAAAACGTAGCTCACCCGTCAATGGCGTTTTATCCGTGACCCCCGTGTTCGAGTGAAGCACAAAAGTATCCAATCGATGACACGAATTCAAAAAGAAATCTCTAATTTCATTCATACATTTTGCTGATATACGTTTCTCGTTATTTGTTGTCGGACTTTGTACTTTTCGCCATGAGAGTTTAAGTTTAAAATCTATTACAGTTATCTAACAGTATACTAATGCTACATCGCAAAAGATTACATTAAATATAGTTTATACAAATATTTCAAAGGCTTTGTAGGGGAAAGAAGATGAAATTTCTAAGGTACTATTATACTAAGAGGAACAGCGCATAACTCCTCAAATATGTGTCTTTTTAGAACAACAGAAAATGTATAAACTATAATTTTGACATTGTTTTTAGTATGTACCCTTTCATGTTAACAATTCAATTGGAATCATAATAAAAACAGAACATGTTAAAGATAGTTTTAAGGAAAAATGGATATATGAGGTCCATCTTTCATATTACCAAATGTACTATTTGATTTTATTATACCATCGTACAAATTGTTTTGTATTGTAGCTAGTGATATTACTAAGGTAATTACGCTTTATCTCTTGCGTGGCACGACGATTGACGCGATGCAGAAATCTATGATCATTATTAACAGTTAGTGGCATACGCATCAGTTACCATCTTTCGTTCGTAGTACTCCAGTCTGGTGAGCTACGGCGTAGAGGAAAAACGATTCGGCGGCCCGAGATTGCACAATTGGTAATAACGCACGGCCGCACCTCCCGCGGGCGACGGATCGATGCGGCGCATGCGCGCTTCGGGCCGCATTATTGAATGGAACCATTCATCCTGTCTTCAGAATGAAGTGTATACATATACTGAACTCGTAGCACAACGCGTAGGTATAGGATACGGTTCGCCGTAGCTGGCCCACTACGAACGATGGCGCATCTGCAAGTGAAAAAAAAATTTGTTCAAGTACAAATTTAATATTTTATCGCTATTAAGCGAAAGTATTTCCATTATCGTAAATTAGTAGAATAAATTAACCATAAATTATTAAATAATTATTAATAATATTAAACAACGAAGATACAATTACTTAAAAGCGAGTGAAAATATAATGG
>DWQX01002250.1:0-22707 GCA_018245475.1 Pharmacophagus antenor
ATGTTGTAATGTTATAAAGTAGTAAACATTATGAAGACGTTTTGATATTTGACGTCTAGTATCTGAAAACACGAATTGTTATAGAAGCATGCTAAATTAATATAATTATTCGAGAACGTGATAAAGAACCGGGCCAACACGATCGTATCCGACCTCTCCCGAAGCGTGGCATAAACAATAATACACTTGAAAACAATTAGGCCGCGTGAATATTGTTTTCTTAATAGACATTTGTCTTACTCGCACATGTTGAAAAATCCAATTGAAGTCCCGTTTTAGCACTCGCGTCTGTTATTAGACAGTTGTAACGATACGTGAGTACGTCTCCCTCGCACCTATGCGGAATTTATGTTTAGCGCACCGACGCTCACCTTTTAATCTCCACTGAACTGTCACAATATATTGGCGCGAAAGTAAACAATACGCTCGCGTAATGTCAGCGTCCGCGCAGTATTCCGCCATTTTATAGGCGTTCCCACCGTGCTAGGTTTAATGACGTTATTATTATTTAAAATTATAATTAAATTCATGCATACCAACAATTAGATTTCATGACACAATAAAATAAACACTAAAAGTTACTGTCCATGAAGAGAGTTAAGAAAATATTTATAAAATTCAGAAAAGATTATCACAGGTAACCAAAAGTTGAGAGTAGAAATACTACAAAAAGTTCTTGTATTTTAACATAATAAATGGAAATAGAACAGTTTAAATTTTTCTACGAGATTATCACAAGCATTATGAAACTTATGCCATAGACTTAATTCTAAATTCGTTTCACAAAAAATTAGTTTCAGCCGTTGTCAAGTGCAAGCATCGTTTTATTTGCACCTGTCATATATAGCTATTCGATTTTGATTCGTATTGCTATAACATAAGAGTGATAAAGCATTTCGCGCATTCAAATCGCAGCCGGTTAGGTTATAGGAGACATTACGGTCATCGACGTTTCTTTGCTTGTTTACAACGCATTCCGTTTACATTCGTCATTTGGAATTGTGAATAAAAATTTGATGAAATAAATAATTACACCTGTTGTGTGTAACATGCTGTACGCAACTATTATTTCCACTTAACAGAAAGAAAAAGAATTAAAACTTTTAGTACATGGTTTTGATTTCAATGGTGAACAGGTTCCCTGCACAATATCACACCCCATCATCGTATCAAAGTTATTAGGAATTTGATAATCACAACATAAGATGATATCTTCTATTAGTCTAGTATTTACAAAAACTACACCATCTGTAATATACGTTGGTAAGTAGACAGACTACTATTTGACGGAAGATATAGATGTTTCTATGGTACCTGCCTGTTGGTCATGAAGATTGACCTCACCAAGGGAGACCTTTTTTACGTAGCTCAGAGATAATATACCTACTGGAAAATAAAACCTCGATGTTAGAGACGTTATTTGTGTATAGCGACAGGCTCCGATATTTTACGGGAATCACGTGCTTAGGTATAGAGTGCGGAGGGGCAGAGTCTCGGAAGTCCAAGACGACAAAGGGCAGAGTACCCCCTAGCTAAGCTTGACAACGGTAAATAGGAAACCTCTTCAATAGTGGTCGTCGCCCTTCCTGGACTCGGTAAGTGATGGGGAGCATAAAAGCCACGATCTTAGAGATAACCTAATTTTCTTAAAAGACCGAAACTGAGAGGCAAACTTAAAGAGGCCTACACTTATGAATGTATGTTTGAAGTCACATTCAAAATCTGAATTACTCCATTAAATAGGATTTGCATAATCACTTTTAATCGTCAATTGTTTAATTATAGTCTGTTCGCAACGCGACCTCCTCCGAGAACAACTTGACAAGAAACTCACGGGGCGTTCGTCTTCAGTAAATAGAATATCAAAGCGAGTAATTTATACAAATTACTAACTTTAAGCATAATATAATAAGAGTAAAATAAATGGGACATGGAGCTGGTTGGAGTTGATTGCAAAAACAAACACGACCTTCAATTCAGCACACGGTCAATGACATTACATTATCATGATAATGTATTCGAGTTACGCCTGTACACATCACCTGGTCACAAAGCAAACGTCGTGTGATCTGGCTTATTTTAATTATCCAATTATTAACATGAGATGAATACAAATGGTAACAACGGACGGAGATATGTACAAGGCGGCGTTTTCTGATGCTTTGTCAGTTTAACAATTTAAATATTCTAGCATTATTTTGAGGTACTCTATTTTTCATTGTGAGGATGCTCCGTGAAGTATTCGCGAGTAAACAAAGCGAAAATTAGCACATTAACATTTGTTTTATTTTTAGGTTCACATGATGTGATTATTACTTCCTACACATTTAGGGGAACGATCGATCCATTGAGTATAGTTATACTTTTAAATTTCAGTTCCGTATTTAAAATATCCTACCCTCGTTGAGACACTTGCAACATTTAAAAATCAATTTAATGAAGCAATAATTGTGTTTTTTGAAAAAATTATTAAAGTATATTTTTTTTTAATAATAAACTTATTCAATTTGTGTGAAACGTGAAAAATCATAATTTCTTGGGATGCCAAAATTTAAACGCTTGTCTTGACAAACTGCGTGTTTGATTATGTGACAGTGTTGTACCGGGGATGAGTAATATATAATGTTATGAGGAAATTAAAATATTGTTATCCTCTATAATCTACGACAGGAAAACAGTGTGCTCCACGGTCATTGGAATATTCAGATATAATTTTTGCTAAATATATCTCTTATAAAATGTAAACGGCACAAAAAAGTTTTATTTACATTACAAAATACTTGAGTCCATGAATTTAGCAAGAAGAATAATAACGGGAAAACTGATAAAGCTTCCAATGTATTATATATTCAAAGAATTAATAATCGTTCAAAAATATTTCCTCACCTCTTACAAATTGAGTTGTAATTACTACTAAAATGAAACATTTCCATGCAGTCTTTGTAACAATATTAGTATTACACCCGAATTAGCGCGACCGAGCATCGAGCATGTAGGTCACGGCTGCTTACGTTAGAGGGAGACAACTTATACTGGGTTTAAACTAATGACAGAGCGAGATAAACGGATTGAAGTTTCATTGAGGAGACGTGGAAAGTCGGCATGAACATAAAGGCATAATACACTAGAACATTACGTTTATAGGTAAACATTTTCATTTGCTTGCTTTTATCCTCATGAATGTGCAAAATAATTGTACCTACACCAATTACTAAAGTTATTTAAATCAACTTTACCGAGTTATTACAATTTCTTAGTTTGCACAATGAATGAGGTACTGAGTACATATTACATCTTAAGTGGAAAATGTACATCATGTTTTGACTTAAGAAAATAAATTTTTAAAAATTCAAGTGCTGCAACACCACAAAAGTTATTTGGCATTTATAACAGCGTATTTGCGATGTTTATAAATACATTATCGTGTTATGTACATTTCAACGAAACCGAGAAAATACTAGATTGTTAGTTAAATTATCAATTCTGTTAATTAAGGTTAATGAAGAAATTTATTTGTAACTATAATAATTACATTTAGGTTCATATATCATCTTAAAATGTTTGTGATAACCTGTATTCTTTATAGGTCAGTATTATTAGATCATTATAACACAATATGCACCTATTTATTTTTCTATTGTACGATTTGATTTTTATTATAACGAATCTCTATTCCATATTTAAGGTAAGACTTAAATCTTCGGAAGTGTAAGACATTTGCAACAAATCTTTAAGAGCAAACGATAAGAAAGATAATGTTCCGTGAAACGAGTTTTAACAAAATCACTAGTAGTATATAGACAAATGAAATAAAATAAATGTCAACATTTCATCTTAGTTTTACATATTAAATTACTTTACAAATGAACAAGAACAATATTTGCTAGTAGCGTTTATAACAGTCGGCCATTTTGAGATATCTTTTCTAAATTTCCCGCGCATTCATCAAGTGACCACTAAGCCCAAATCTCACAACGCATTAAGGACGCCATCTGTTTAACACAGCAATAATTTATTAATAGAATCAATCGAGGTGTCTTTAGCGCAGTTTTGATTTGATTGAACGTTTTCATTAATATAATTTTACAAATATGACGAAATTTAATAATTTATCGACAACAAACCTCAATGTCGCGTAGTTTCTCAGGGTAAATGGTATAAATATTTGTAAATTGTTCAATGTACAAAAATATACGATTAATAATAGCTCATAATTAACATTGGCAGCTCTTAAATCAGGGATTTCCAGTGTCTTCTATTGAACTAAGTCAGAATGAAAAATAACACTGTAGCAGCTGATTTAAGTTAACGGACCATTATTAATAAGGGGTTTGATCTTATAAGTAGGTAATATGGCCTGAGGTAACAGTTCATTTTGGAAAAGGGGCCACTAGCTCAAAATAGTTTGGGGATCCCTGCCTTAAATGCTAAATAATGAAAATCGTTCGTACCAAATTAAATTACACTTACGTTATATCAGAAAGCAATAAATGAAAGGCAGATATGAAAAATTTCTAAGATAATTAGTCGTCATTGTCGTCACTTATCAAGAAAACTTTTAATACTGTGAAAGTTAAAAAGAAGAAGCATTGTTACGGACGAAAGCAGCAAACGTACGATTCAGCATGAGTTAATAGATTTAGATTGTTAATCAAAAATATACACAACGTTGTAGGAATTAAGATTTATGTACAGCGAAAATAATAAGATATTGTTAACACAGTCCGTTAATGGTACTCCTACGAATTTTAAGACTTCAATTTGAGTGTTAATTAATCACGGATTCTATTTACACGACCGTCGTATCACGCCTCATCTCATTATTCCTATTGTAGTGTTGTAGCGATACTGCCCCGTCAGCGGGTACACGCGCGGCCAATCGACCGATACGCGAAACAACTTTCGCCCGCTTTCGTTCAACAGCTGACTGCCGACGGATTCCTACGGCGCCGTTAGCCGATTGCAAATTACGAGTCGTGAAGTAACATACTTTAGCGTTAAATAATTTGAATGATTCAAACATTGTTCATAATCGGGTGTCCCGCAGGGTTGTTGTTCGGGACCGCCGTTATTTATAAATTTTATTACGCCTTCATGAGAAACCGTTAAGGTTTCATGAGACAAGTAAAATAAAAATCATCTTATTTCTAATATGTATAATAGCAAATGTAATAGATCGATTTTTTTTTATCTAAAATTAAATTAAACGATCATACTATTATACATAAATTCTTTTTATAGTGACCTATAAAAACGAAATGTAAACGTAACGGCAAATGCAATAAAGTGCCAGTTTTAACAAATCCATCAATTTCTCCTAACAAGAACACTTCAGTTGAATCCATGGATTAATACGTGTGCCATAAAATAAAAACAACGAGCGTTCCATTTGAAGGCTACAATATATTGTTTGGAAAGAATTCACTGGAAGAGTTACGTTCGAAGCCAAATTAGAACTGAACAGGATGGCAACAAAACAGACAGCTCATATAAATTGTTCTAAGCTTTCTTTATAGTATTTTGTTGTGTAAATAAAATGGTTTATATTTGTTAAGCTATAATATAAAACTTTTGTTTGCTTGCTCTGCATTGTAAGGTCTTTGGCTCGATTTCGGGATCACCCACTTAAGTGGAGGAGTAATTTTTTTTTAGTAAGTAATTTTTTCACCATTATATTATCAACTTGCAGCCGCAACAAAATTTTTGTCTTTTGGGTTAATAACATATGAGACTTAAAGTATTTTGGGCAAACATTCTAAGTGACATCTTTAGCTTCATTGTCACATACCGTCATCTCAGTTTGCGGTGTTAATTCATAATCGATAACAAAATAGTCACTATTACTTTTTTATCGTTATATATAGAAAATATAAATAAATAAAAATTGTCTAAAATCAGCACTTATTCCCAATAAATATGTTGGTTTTTCCCTTTAAATTGACGTTAATGATATTTGCCTAATATCGTACATAATTGGCTATAATTTATGTGATAGGTGAAGAAGTGACATCTAAGTACTCATTGACTCTGACTACAAAGGACATAACAGTGTTTAAAATTGAAAAACTCATTTAACCACGCGACACTGTAAAACGCAACGTTTGACAGCGGTAATATTACACAGTGTATGGAAGCGTGAATCACCCGGCCAATTGTTGGGTCTATATCGGGATGATTTATGCTTCGATGTGTTTAAGAGCTCACGGATCACCGGATCCGTGGGCCAGTTTCGATGAAGCTGTAATAGTCGTCAATAAGACTAACAGCGCAAATTTCGAGTCCAGCAGCAGTAGTCGATATGTTAAAAATTTATTGGACTGTCTTTTTGAATCAATTTTGATTATTCAATTGGTGTAATATAACAGAATGATATGGGACAATGGACGTGAAAATGTATCCCTGTTGGACGATTATCCAACGAATGCAGATGTGTGCCTAAACATGCGAAAAATCGGTCTTATTGTTAAACACCACAACATATTGGCAGTAGACACAACTGCAGCGTCTATCACTACCGGCAAATATACCATATTAAATTTCAAGATACAGGTAGTGAAGCTAACGAGATGACGAGACAATACATCTGATACATCAATGCGACTAATACATAAAAATGACGCGCAAGCGTTCTAACTAGCACATTATCTTTACGGGTATCACTTACGTTCGGGAGCACATCCCCAACAGGTCTCTTTGATTTGTTGAAAATAAAAAAAACCCTTCTACCGCGATGGCTATTATCGCCACTTAATTTACGCCAATGTTCTCTTGATACCTTTGATTTGAACAGCAGGATGTTTTTTCGTCCATTAATATAATCCTCATGGTAACTATAAAGTTCCTGACAAGGTGAATTCCTTCGTTACCGTTTGTTGGTTTATCAGCAGAAATAAATTCCCGCGGTCCTCGAATCCTAGCGTGTCCTCGAAATCATGGTACGCGATCAACGTCAACCTTTTCACTTTTTTATCGTATTATAAAGTGTTAGTAACTTGACGAGTTATTAAATAGAGATCCATCTATATTTTTAAGCATAAAGCAACTTAGTATTAGTTTAATAATAGAAAACCTTGAAGTATGAGCATAGCTGAAGTTTAACCAAGTCAATACAGTCAACATATAAAATACAATAACGATCGTATTTATAATAAACTGGAGTTGACTGGCAGAAAATCCTAAAAGTTATACCAATATGTGTAAAACAGATAGTTTTAAATAAATAAATGGGTACGATGTCATTTCTCACTTTATGAGTTCAACATTTTTCTTCCTTGAAAATTAAAAATTTAAGAACATTAAATTTACTTTAGGCCGTAATTTTTTACCATTGTCTATTAGCAAATTTAATAAATAATTGTTTTCGATACTCATAAAACTCGGTATATATTTATCACAGACAACATGTGGCTTCATATTAGACAAGTTAGAGAGACAATAATATTTTGACCCATGAATTTTAGATTTATTTTTAAAATCGAATTCATTATAAATAATCTTGAATATTCAATGACTATAAAAATAATAAAGTAAAAATAATTTCGGCCCAATTTTTTTCATTTTGTTGAGAGTAATATTTTGATTTCAGTTGAAAGGAAAAAATCCATACACCTAAAATAAATTTGAAACAAAATTAAACTGCACGTTTTCAATTCAATTAAAGAACTAATTAGTAATATTTGATTTTTCCTCTGACAAAATAAAAATTAAAAATGTTAAAAAATTATAAATTTAACGTACAAATTGGTTACGGACCAAAACTGGAAAAGTATTACTATTAAGGACTATATGTTAAAAATTGTAAGGGCGGGTGAGTTACTCACGATATCGTGACCCTGGCTGCCGCTCCTGACCACCTCGGGCGCCATGTACTCGATAGTGCCGCAAAAGCTGTACGCCCGACTCTCGCCGCCGCAGAACTCCTTGGAGAGACCGAAGTCGGTCAGCACGATGTGACCTTCGGCGTCCAGAAGGATGTTCTCCAGTTTGATGTCCCGATAGATGATGCCAAGCTAAATTGTAACGTTGGTAATATTACGTACCTTTTGTTAAATATTACAACTGGTTAAGTTCGTATAAATCTGTCGCTAATGTCTGAGAAGCTAGATGCAAATAAGAAAGTTTAGTTAAAAGAAATGCATAATTTGAATTTCATCGCAGGTCATCTGTTTCCTTTCAAACTTTTAGAATTTTTTTAGCATTGCTTCTTTTGTTTATTAATATAATTAAATAACTTTTAAGATAAATTCATTAATTTTGGAAATCTGCATATTGTTCGCTTTGTGGATGTCTATGTCCAAACGCACACGCCCTACATCTATCAAGCTTACTCCACCTGATCAAATTAACTTCAATAAAGCAGATCGTACCTTATGTAACTGCTCTAGCGCTAGGATTATCTCCGCAATGTATATCCGCACTTCGTTTTCGTGGAAGTGCTCCCTTTGGTACAGGTGAGTGAACAGTTCGCCGCCAGCTACGTAATCTGAGGAACAGAAATTAGAAAAAAAAAAGGTCAATCCAATTTTATATGGGAGTGATTGCAATAATAAAAATATAACCGACATTTAGGTGATTCAAGTAAAACCCAAAACTTACACTAGACAATAGTTCAAGATAACTGTCGAATGAGTAATCATAAATTTAGTACACTAAACAGTAGGATTTAAAATTAACTAATCATTTTTTGAAATATCTAACAGTGCCTTTACAATTGTAAACTTCCGGTTACTGCAGTATTAGTATTTATCATTTTATTAAGAACACTTATTGTACCCCATGTCCGGGCCTAGACGGATCTACTGTCTATTATAGTAATGAGGTACATAATCTAATCAAAGATTAACGAACAGTTTCTAGATCGAGATACTCTTTTCCGTTTTTGTTATAAAACTTGCAATTTTCCTCCGGACCTTGTTGTTCCTCGCAGAAATTTCGGGAGCTTAAGTGTTAAAATGAGACGGCTCGCTTTCCGTATAATACTTTTATCACCGCCGCCTTCATATCTAGGTCAAACATTCGCATAGATATTTCGACCCAGATCTGTGTAGTCTCGATCGACGTGACGACTTGGTGTATGCCTCATGGTGAAATATTTTATAGTAGATAAGAACTAGAATCCTAGGATGGCAAAAGGTGTTAAACGACAAAATTATAGGGTTTTAATAATCTAACATAACCATTTTGCCGGCCTTGCAAATTCTCGTGTCCAAAGTGTAATTTTCGTATAAAAAAATTATATCCAGCGGGATTTCACCGCGGACTTAATATTTTAATCTTATACAACGATTGGGTTAGCAAACATTTATTTATTTACTTAAGCTTATTTGGACCGTTGACTCAAAGGCAATAGCCATGAGGCGTCCTCTTCCTGTCAACCTTAAGAGTTATGAGAATAGAAAGAAAGAACAAACATGATGTGACAACTAAGGAAAATAAAATCAATTCGTAGTATCAACTACACTTTTCTGATAGAATTACACAACATGTCCGTCGATGTAATATAAATATTTTTAGAAGATAAGTCGTGGGGGTAATTATTATCAACGATAACGTTGGACCATAACCACATGTGGGGTTAAAAGAGTTCGAAACGTATTGGCCATATGTAGTGACGAACGATAAGCTCTGTTATGGCAAATAAGATAATAAATGACAAGTTAAATTCATTAAAAACAAATTTGATAAATTTCTGTACGTCACACAGACCAATGATTATTTAGCTCGATTTTAATATTATATATTTTCTTCACGAGTGTAGGGTACATAAACAAAGATAATGATGAAATATTACAAAAACTAATTTACTAATAGTGTTTGGCGTTTTACCATTACTGATTACATCAACATCCAGTTCTTAGAGCGAATATAGATAGACGTTGTTCATTCTTTAATTTAACCTAACTTAATATCAGTACAGTGTAGTAATAATATATTATTACAAAATTTATGAATGCGACTGTACATACAAGGATGGGATACAGCTCGTTATTATGACAAATTGCATTATGTGCTCGTAGATTCGCCTATGAAATCGTAATGATATGTTTTCTAATGCGTAAGCACTGGCATGCAGGATTTCGCTAAGACTCCTCTGATGCATTATAAATCCGTTACCTAGTTTAGTTTAAAGCTGTAACAATTTTTGTGATTAGAATTTTTTATCGACAATGGGCCAAAATCTGACGTCCGTTTAACATGATCCAATAAAAAAAAGATTAAGCAACTGACAATGGAAAGAAAGCAACACAATTATGAACAGGCGTATGGCTCACCTCTAATGCTAACGTAATGATTGTCTCATTGCTTTGTTTCATATAAAAATAATCATACATTACTTTAAAGTTGAATAAATAGTCTACATAGATTTAAGATACGTATGAGCTATTAGTTCTTTTCTATACGCTCGTTTATTATTGCATGTTAGTCAATCAGTCAAACATCGGCTTCTCTATTACTATAGCGGGAAGGTTGAGAATTGGAAAGTTGACAAAAAGCAGTGATTCTGATGGCATTTTTTGATGAATTAAACCTAAGACTTCCTTGATTGTGATGATCAGTCCTTCATAATGCATGGGATACTCCGAGATCCACGAACGGCTTCTGAAAGGCGTTCTGCGGTACCCTCGTTGAACTACGTAAATCATGTTACAATTACGTGTTTGCCGCCCTTCGTAGGCTCACTCAAGCGATCATGAGGATCCCCATCCTTAGAGCATAAACCATTTAGGTGGCTTTTTACTAACGGCAGGACATATTTTAGAGTTATATTCTGAACAGCCAGATACTAAAGGGCAAATCATTATCATGACGTATTTCAATCTTCGGTAAATGGATATGAAATTTTGATATTTATACTCAGCGCAGGAAGAAAGTAATAATGGGCTCTTAAACCGATTACGCGCACCGAGTTTTACATAATTACATTTAGCGGAGTATCGTTTCTCAAAGTTTCATGTCAAGGTCGGACTGAAAAAATTATTATACATTATTTCATGAATTACATGTATCCTAAATTAGTATTACAAGGTAATTTTTTTATTAGATAAAATAGGCAATCAAGCGATCGGTACTAGTGATGGAAAGTGATCACCGTCGCCCATAGACAACCGCACATAGGCTCTCGACCCGGGAATACCGCTGGAGACAACTGATTCCACAGTGTTTGCGTATGGTAAAAAGTTGCGCTTAAAACGCGCAGTGAAAGATTGCCAATCATGCAGGTGTTGGGGATGGAATTAAATATGTGAAATGTAAGGAAACATGTGAATTTTTTTATGTAATTGTTTGAGGAGTAGTCTTTTACCTCGCAGGCATTACAATAGTCATCATAAATATTGCACATCCACGACCTTATTTGTTAACTCACCACCGGACGGCTACTCAGAGTATATCGATTATGACACTGTTAAAATGGCGAACTAATCGATTGTGGATTTAATCTTTTTTTATTTATATATTTACGTAGATTTTGAACACATTAATATTGAATGAAATTTACAACTATTTAGATGAACATATTTATATTTACAAGCATAGTTCATGCCTTAAACATAAAAAAATATACAAACGACAGGGTGAAAATATTGATTTGCATTTAGTTAGTAAATAATATCTGTCGAAGCTTTGTATCGTGAAGTTTATAATTATTTTTGTCTAAAATGACAACACTTGACGTAAAATTCAAGTGATGTTAAGTGAAAACAAGGCAGTAGATGGTGATGCGTATCCCCTCTGAATAATTGCTGGTTCTAATACGTATTAATGCCGGAAAACAGCAATGCCTTTATGGCGGCAGATTGACATTGAAGTTGGTAGGCAAGACAGGCGAGTTCGAAAAACCCTAATATTTTTCAGACTCGTCTAATCTTATGAAGCCAAGGTTTCCGTGTTATTACAAAGCCAGTGGTAGACAACGGGGGCAGTCTCTTACCATGGTCATAGGCTATTCTAGCCAGTCTAAGTTCGTTATTCTTCCTTTTGTAGCTAAAGTCTACTGACTGAAAAAGTTTCAGACGATTGGTCGGTTACATTAACTCCGTCCGTTCATTTTTAAATAAAAATAAAACTTACGCTGTAAACAGTTTATTGCCAAACAAACACACAACGGTGTTTCTTTTTTGACACCGGTCGATAACGTGTTAAGTACTACTACTACAAAGTCTTCGTTTATTGTGTTACACACGCGCACTGGGCGCAATACATACGCGCGACCGTACCATTACATTCAACGAACGTTACCCAACCTCTCGAGCGCTGCAAGCGAGCGTTGCGAGGTCCGAACCTACGGAACCAGCTTTATGTCTAACAAACGAGTTGTCTGTTTAAATGAAAATGGATGAATTCAAATAGTATGTAGCCCTATATGCAATAAAAACAATCTAATTCAAACAATTTTTATAATCTTTAGTCAAAATACGAGGAAGGCACTTTTTTATTACTAAAAGAAGAAATATGATTTCTGTTTGCTTATGAAATCATGCGTTTTCTGTAGAAACTCTTGTTATTTCAAATCAACTGCATATTTCATTTCCGAAATATAAAATATCCAATGTCGTTAATTTTCCAAATTCCGTTTAATCTTTATACTTTAACGAAATTGGTTAACCGAATCAGTTTCAGAAACTTAATACCAGTTGCAAATTGATGGTCTAGTAATAATGAAAAGCAGTTATCAATTATTAAGAGTGAAATGTACACAAATCGTCTTAATTGATGTAGTAGTTAAAGAAAAAAAAAATTTGCTAATTTCCGATTTGTTTAATCGCAAATATCGACAGAACGACGAACGAACCTATAAAATCTCTTGAAGATGATGTCAAGTATAATTGCGAAATGAATCGAGATAGTATTTCCTAATATTTGCGATTAAACAAAGCGGAAATTCACAAATAATTTTTTATTTTATTGAGTCATGGCATTCCGCGAAGTAACGTTTGAATGAACAAATATTATGAAATGGTAATATTAACCCATAACGGACTAATGCCGCCATTGGAGCGGCATTATAATTTTAATTACTAGCTCCAATGCCGCCCATTTGACGGCTAAAACATTTTAATTTTGTTAACACTCTTTTTGTTAGTACATTTGCAGGTAATGTGTGACATTTCTCCGTACAAAGAACAACTTAGAACTTGGACAACAATAAATTAAAAAAAAAAAAAGAAAAGTTAATATTTTCCGGACCGTTAGAGATTAAGTTAGAAAGTTTTGCTCCTGAAGAGAGTATTTCCAAAAAGTATTGTCTCGAAATGTGTTGAGGTGAAGTTTATATATTTATATCTTTGGTCGCTTCAGCTAGCGTGCGAGTCATTTGGCTGTAAACACCGCTTAACACGAGCACACGTGCAGCGGTGCGACGAACAAAGTGCGGCGCAGCGCCAGTAGGTTGGAGCGAAGCGCGTCCGTCTTGTGGGCCAATGCGACGGAAATCGCTCCGCTTGTGAAATTCAGTGCGTACGGTGGCGACGGGGGCTGTTGTTTCCTTCATTGATATACGTAAGCATGACTTTAAAAGGAAAAATTAAATATAAAGGAGGATTCCTACAGCCGGAGATTGATCCACATCGCGAAACTAAAAATAATTAATCATAATAAATACTAGCCTGAAACAACATAAACATAAAAATAACAACAACATTTGAGATGTGCCTTTACTGCTTTCGTGACGCAGTAGTTCACCGCTTGCCTTGTAATATGTATGGAGATACTTGGTACTATTCCATGGTCACATGAGTGGAGTAAGGACAGTGGTAAGGTTGTTACGAATTCGCCTAGTTAGCTAGTACCCTTAATATCTATTTACCACTATAACAACATCGTTATGTTCTGCTAAGCGTACATTTGAGAGCGAAAGTATTCCGTGGGACGCTCCACCGTCTGCGGGGCATCATTGTCACTTAATATCGTGTGAAATTTAGCCATATTTAGCTCATTACTGATAAAAGAAAACATGGTAACAAGCATTTTTGTTGTATATTATTCACTATAAATTATTTAATTTCAATATATTTTTCTATTCATAACATGTCAATGTATTTTATTATAATTCCATATAATTTTAAGTGGCCTCCGACGGCATTTTCTCATCTATTTATGGCCTTGATCGGTATTTTCAGGTATAATTTAAGCTTAAGTAATTTCCCCCGGGCATAAAATGAAACATTTATAAACATCCAGGGTTTTGTTTAAAGGCCTCAAAGTATACACGAGGCCGTATCCTACCGCTTGACGTTGCAAACTTTGTTTCATGTCTTTCTATTGTCTTATTCTTTGATAGAAATGAAATTGTTTATTTATATATCGTATGTATTGTAATGATTAACTATTTGCTGTAGTATTATATATGTACACGGGCATATACTACTGATAGGAGCATCGGTTTTGATACGCTAGATATAAAAGCTCGTTCATAGAACAGATATTGTAGCTAGTGGCGTGCCTGCTAAGCAAGCCCGAGCACATATAAGCATCTACATAAAAAATATTACTCGAGGTGATTTTTTTCATTTCATTATCATTATGGTTGTGTTTAGACTTTATCACAATTATGATTTATTCATTTTAGTGCACTACATTACTTAAATGGGATGTGCTGAGCTTTCGGGCCCGTGTGGGAGTACCGCTACTGTTAGGTGTCAATGAAAATAGTAAAAGATTTTTTTTTCCGTTATAAGCTGACATCGATTTCACGTGACGTTAAGTGACAATGAAGACGTAAATAGTGAAGCGCGCTCGTGCACAATAGTACTGGCTCTTACAAGTATGATAACTGAAACAGAGACGCTGTTCCTAGATTTTAAGCGATCTTATTCGAGTATCGCGTAGATGCTAATGCATATGCATCCAGTGCTCGCCTAATACATTTATGGCTAGAAATGCGTTTATTATATAACCTTTGCCAATATTTATTCTATAACTTTATGAGTCTCAAGTAAACTATAAAGTCGCATAGAGCTCGTTTTCTTAACTTCATCTTTCATTTTTTCTTGTTTATAAATTGTATGAAGAAACGTTCAATTCAACGTAAAACTGATTACAATAAGGTATAATTTAAGCAATTCAAAGAAGCCACCCGATTACAAATCCTAATAGCATAGCAAAAAATAATAAATTTGCTTACCATTCAATCCGTCTCACGAGTCTATTGACGGTAATCAGCTGATATTGTTGATGTGTCAGTGTTAGGTTGCAATATGTAAGCGAACGTTGACCTATAATATATAATCAACGCTTCTGTAGTCCGAAATGTGTTGTGTATTGAGATATCCATCAAATGAAATTATCCCTAGCAAGTATGACATATTAAGCTGTTAACGGTCGAATTTCTTTGTAAAATATCACGAGTGTAGAATTAAAAGCGAGCAGTGACAAGTTTACGTGCTAAATACAGAATAAACAATCCTGTCATAAATTTCACGAAATATGTAGGAATTCTATGGTATTTTTTTTAATTATACACTTTTAATATACGACATCTGTTTCGCTTTACAATTTAAAATTGACGTGTATACACGTCGAACGCACTTAGAAGGTTGAGTTTTTTTTTTTAACGAATAGAGCGTACACGTGATGGTAGTGCGATATATATAATTTTGACACAGCCATATCATTACACATGTCTAAAAACAAGATATTATCACTTTGCCCCAGAAATTTCAGAAATTGGAGCTTCCTTTGAATTAGAAAATTATTTGATGACGATTGTGAACTAATTAAAAACCGTGGTTTGAAACCGCAGCGCGGTGCGAGCTCACCGCTTATTTCGCTCCTCAAAGGGAATCGGAGGTGTCACAGCTCCAGAATAAAACTTTATAAACTAAGAAATTAAAGCTAATCCAGACAGCCCTCCATTGGGAGACCAAACGGCTTGTTCAGTGTGCGGTATCAATTCACGGCAAGAAAACGTTTTCAGTGCAAATGTGAGGTTAGAGGAAAATTATCAAGAGATTTTCGACACGAACACCAGATACGACGAGCATAGAAGAGATAATGGGAACTGTATTAAAAAAAGAAAACTTCCATCGTAATGAATTCACACAGTCAAATCAATACGTTCTCGAATATACATAGCTAATGTCCGACGGTGAGTAACGCAATACGGCATCGTTACTTGAATAGGCTTTATGAGTCGCATAAGCCAAAGGTTTTTACCCAAATGGACGTGGAAGGAAAACAGCCGTTAAATACTACTACACACTGCGAACTGTGACTTACTTTTATTTTATACTTTGTAGGTTAATGAACGATCTTATTAGTTTTGCATATGGGCAAAAAGTGCACTGTGAATGCACTGCCAGGTAATTAAGAGGTAACTAATATATAACATACTGTAAATGAAAGGATAAACATTTTTTATAGATTGAGTAGGCACACGAGCGAGCGGTTCACGTAACGAAAAGTGATCAACGTCGCCCATAGACAACCGCAACATTCGAGGAGTCTGGCAGCTGCGTCGCCGACCTTTTCGCCGCAGCCTATAGCGGTGTCAATGGGCCACAGAGACTGTTGACTTATTTGCTCTAATTATTGTTACAGAGATCTTAACTTAATGGATGACATGCGTTACAACAAAACATAATTCTTAAAGGTCAGGCTCGCCTGCAGGCGCACTGGTTGCACCTACTCGTCCAAATGGCGGCAATAATTTGTAACATTTAATACTAGTGCTTCACGTGCTAGTGTCCGGTTACAGCATAGGTATATCGCCTCATATTACGGTATTACTATTTACGTACTAAGGTGTCCGACACTGAAAATCTGTTTCTATTTACATTTGACCAGTTATGTGTTATTAATGAGTGCATTCGACGTTAATAAAATACCACGATCCGAAAAAAAGACATTATTCAATAGTTTCGTTACTATCTACAACAAATTTTTAGTAATATAAAGTATATTACTGGAAGCTATACGAGTTACGTATCATAATAGAAAATGGTACAAACGTTTGATTGTCAGTTTTCCTTTTTTTATAATTAAGATTAAATAATAAAAAATAGTAAATTATCACAATACTGTTAACTCGTTAATTAGGCTATATCCTCACTATGGAAGTTTTAACATTGGATCAATTGTAAAAATGTGACTATTCTAGATCTTCAATGGTATGATTTTTGCATGGCAGGAAGAAATAAAATTTTAATGATAGGTCTTGCCTTTCTATAATTTAGACACAATTTTTGCGGTGTAATTGTAGTGTACAATACAATATAATGTTTATCCATTTCTTCATTCGTTCATTATTAATTGATATTTTTAGGTAAACATTTAAGCATTGATACTAGATATACCGAAAAATATATGGTTTTCTTTTCGTGTCCGTAGTAGATACGTGTATTACTGTGTCCTATTTTTTCCTGTTTTGCAATAAAATGTATAGAACAATGTTTCCTGTGGCGACATAATAAAAATAAATACGTCAAACGCATATTAGTATACGAAACACTATCTGAGCTTGGTCCGACAAAATGATGGGTTCGGTACATCTAATGTTATCATGGTGATTACTTTATACTGATAAGTGAATAATAAAAATAATACTAGACAGTCATACTTCTACGATAAATCGCATTAAAAATGCTTGCCTTGACAAACATTCATGACTTAGACCTTATAAATAATTGCAACGATTGTCAAATGTATCAAAATATCACACAAACTTCTACAACAGCCGCGAGCCGGTCGTTTGATACATTCGCAAATCATCCAAGCCAAAGGCTACCTTAACATTAGCTAAATAGAAATTTATATCGTCCGCAGGTACAGCTCGGTGAAACAATTTGCGTAAGGCTAGTCTCCCCTTGACCCGCTTGCCTATGCCAGTATCGCACCCAGAATCGGCACATCAATCATGCTTAGCTATCGGATCTATTGTTGATGTTGAAAGTGAAGACAATGGGCTGCGGTAGAGCGACTAATTGTGAAAGATTCTGAGCTTAAAATATTACTATGTTCCAGTTTGAATGGCGCTGTAGGTAGTAAAATCACTGTGATAACAGAATTTAAGATATTATCCCATCACGTAATAAATAACAAGCGTAATAATGTGATAATATTTTAAAATATTGTATGGAAATACTTTAAAAGGTTAACAAGCTACTCGTAACGAAATATTGACGAGTAACATTTGGCATGGTTGAAATTCATATTGAGGAGGGGAGGGGTTCCGAGGCATAAAATTTAGACGCAAGATTTGCCATGGAACTTATTTGACTTTTTTAACTTTCAGCACTTTTCGTAGTTAATTTCGAACAAATAAATGGTATTTTCTTTTTACACTCGGCGACTCTCGATCGCAAATAATTCATGCGGCAAGACTAGTGTTGATATAAATAAACTATCAAAATGCAACGTTTTCATAGGAGAACTTATTTAATGGTAAGTGTTGAGGTTGTCGAGTTATTAATACTTATATAGTATTGGCAATCACTGTGATAGTTGCCGACATTGTTGTAAAGAAAAATGACCTGCCAACAGTTGTTCACTGCATTCTAATTTATTTTAAATACAATATTCTACAAAAAGTACATTTCATTGTATACATGAACTTACTCGGCATTTTCGCAAAAATCGCATAATCGTGTTCAACGTGATTCCACCGAAAAACATCGACGTACGCGAAGGTTTATAGTTTAACACTAGATTTACAGGACCGGTCGTTTCGACGGACCAACACGAAATTAAAGTTTCGTATTGTAACATGCGTTTTCCTTTTTAATTATTCAGCTTCTGGCAATATTTTTCTATAAATCTATTGCAAAACAGGGAGAATAATATTACCATAATGCAAAAAATCACTACGGGCTCATAAAGAAAGCTATAAAAAAGTGTCGGTAAAAATGAAATAAAAAAAAAATATATCAGTTATTCCAAATGACAGCTTACATCGAAACAGATGTTAACAAAATTTCAATGCATCTATTCATCGAGGGCCGCATTAACGTGAGAAATAAATCGAAATGCATTATACGCGAGCGTTATCTAAGGTGTATTTGAATTTCTATTAGATAATCAACATATTTTGTCTACAGTTTTGGGTTCGAAAATTCAACCAGTGTCTTTACTGAGGTATAATTAGACACTTATTTATTACTTTAACCGGTTAAATGTTTTCGTTCATAGATAAAATACTACGATCCGCGAAAAACAGATTTTTCAACAGTTTCGATACGATCAACTGGTTGTTTAAAGGATATTACGATAAGTTATACGATTTAATTTTCATCGTATTAGAATTGTACAAGCTTTTGGTGGAATTGAATAAATTAATAAATTTAAAATTAAAGAATATAAAAAATTTTATCTCATCACGACTGTTCACTTGTTAAGGACCATTAATTGCTGTGTAAGTTACATGTTCAAGTACTGGCAACACTTAATGGTAAAAAAGACGCCTGATATTTCGTGTTTCTATTCTATATTCACTGTAATATGTTATTCAGGATACAGTACTATTACTATTTAATAATCTATTTAATAAATACAGTTACTATTTAATAATCTTAGTGATAGATGGCCACAGTATCATCAGACGGGTCAACGTAGCCCAACAAGCACATATCGAAACAACTTACCAGCGTTCATTTCTATAGTCCATGATCGTTAGAACCTTGCTTCCGTTGTGACATCCTGGGTCTCGCGTACCACAAACGCTCGGACGCAATTCCGCTAATATTTGTATCCGTTCATGAATGTATTCGCGGTGATACGTGATCCCAATTCTTTTCTTAGATACTTAGGCATTAACGTCTTAGGTAAGGACGAATTTTGCTCTACGAAAATTGTTTATACCTTGAAAGAGATAATGGTTATCCTTCATAAACAATTTTTCACACTCTTATTAATAACAAATCTGTAATTCTGCCGATGAACTTTAGCTTTTGCGTTAGTTCTTTCCGTTTTACCTGAAAATTGAGTGGTGTCACTGTTAGCTAAGGGGCAGTGACAATTTTTTATTTTTACATTAAGAGTGGTAGCTAATCAGACGGGTTTCAAAAGCATACCACCATCTTGACTCTGCTAATCCTCTGGACCAAGAATCGAACCCGAGACCTCCGCCTTACAAGAAAAACGGTAAAGCAGGCAAAGCATACAGATGTCCTGGTGTTTGGAAACAAGCTAATAATTCAATAACAAAGAGCTCAGTAATACATTTTAGATTATCACCCATGGATGTGAGTATATATGGCCAGAAGGTTTAACATAACACGTTATGAATTGAAACTGTCGCTGCCTGCATTAACGGCGGGCTTCAAATCTATAAGCGCGCACGTGTATGGCTACAGTGAGGCCGCAGCGGATTGCGGTGGCGTGGCATTGTCGACATTCATTTGTTTTTTCCTGTGCCGCTAGCCGCGCGGCGTCTGCGCCCGCGTCCAGTTCTGCCTTCAATGGGAGAGGAATTTTACAGGATCGAGTGAATTAAATATAGCCCCAGTCCAATGAAAAGAAAAAAAAAACGCCCAAAAAAATCTTTGAATACAATCAACTGATCTTTTCAATTTTAATTATATCATTAGCTGTACAAAAATGTTGATGTCACAAGCTGGGATAACTACGTATTTAGCTAGATAAGTAGTAACTGTATCATGAAATTAGGAAGGGGTTAACTCATTTGCGTGATTATAAGCGTTTTCAATCCCTCGTTAATGGCCATTGATAATGTCTTTTGTAGGATAGATATTGACCTACCAATCAGTTCATTTTCAATGCATCCTAGTTTTATACGTAGGACGGAATATGTATTTTTTATACGATGAGTAAGGAAACGAGCGAGCGGTCCACCAGAAGGAAAGTGATCACCTTCGCCTATAGACAGCCGCAACACTCAGGTAGTCGCGACTACGCTGCCGACCTTTAAGAAGGAGTGTGCTCTTTTCCTTTTTACAGTTTTGTTACAGTTAATTTACAGTAATTCCGTTCTCAACTGTTAACCACTTTGCTGTCGTGATAAATTACAATTTATTAATTATTTAACATTAATTATCAAAAAAAGATATATCCAACACATTTTGCTTCAAACCTGTACACTGAACATTAATTGTTTAACTTAACGTTTTATGTTATTTATATAAGTTGTTAAAAACGTGTTGTTATGTATTATATCATTTCACCAATAAAGGACAAAGTCGTCGAAAACAACCGATTGTTATTATAGCAGGAACACTGATGCCGGCAACTCGCTCTGATTCAATGCGCAATTTTGTTTTTTTTATGATAACGATATAATAATTACTTCACGCGTACTAATCTAACGATGTAATTGTGCGGTGTAATTATTTAGACAAATTTTAACATATAGGTAGATTTTTTTTCGCCACGTGTGTCCATCGCGGCGGTGCGGTCGGACGATATTGAGTGTCGGATTGTTTAAGGTCAACAGTCGGCTCTCATCCGTCGCGAATTCTATGAACGTTTTGTATGCCTGTGGGACACGATATTTACGGTACAAAGATAAACTACATAAAATCTTCGACGATTTGAAATAACTTTAAAATGGGAATATATAATTGAACATTTTGTTTAATTCCGCTGCGTCAGTCAGTCGTGATGTAACCTAATGACTAAACGGATGTTGATTTAGTATTTTTTTACAATGGGTGATTCCTAATAAAAAAATATTCCTTTGAAAGATTATCACTACAGAGACCTAGTCCGGCAGGGAACTGTTATAGGCTGAATATGATGATATTTCTTAAATTACGTGAAGGGCTTTCGAGCTTGTATATGTGTACCGCGACTGGATTGGGCGATGTCACGACTTACCTAATATGAGGTGCAGCTTCGCATCCGTTTGGAAGGCGTAATGTAACGTGACCAGGAAGGGACACGCTCTCACCGCCTCTAACACCTGTTGGAAAAATGTATCATTAGTAACATGGCATAACTTTATTATTTCATATTTTATTAAATCTCTAATGTTATCATTCACCAATCGTGTATTGTACTACACTGTGACAGAGGAAGGTGGGTGGGGCTTGGGACACAAGTGTAAACCTACTACAAACGCCAATTTCCATAAAGTAATAAATATATTTTTGTTTTTATATATTTTTTTACTCTGTGGTGATAAACAAAAAGACAATGTTATTATTATTATTTATTAAAATTCGTAACGTCAATATAACGCTTCCACCCGTGTATTCCATGTAAATGATATCTGTTTTCATTAAAATTCCAATCGGATATTGTCGGATAATATGCACACGTCATAAAATTTTACTTAAAACGTGTACATCTGTAAATATATATGCAAGTTAATTTGGTGTCGCGTATGTAATAAACATTATGTTTAGAATGGTTGACAATGACACCAACTTATTTAACTTTTAGTTCTAGTTTACATGTTAACCATTTTTTATACCTAAACCCTTAAATGCCATAATAAATGCCAACAATGCCATCCACAACGTTATATTCATATATATATATAAAGCTAAAATAAAGTTAAAATTGTCTTGGTTGTCCAAGGCCATCATTGTGCGTTCGTGATCGCACACACATACACACAAGCACACATACTAATTGATACGTACACAAATGGCACCAAATACATAATTGGTATGTACACAAATGGCAACATTGTAGATTTAACGGCTAAACCGTTCAGTTTTTGGTAAATGAGAGCAACAAATTTACTTATCGTTACCAACCTCGCTTTCAAATCATATTAAAATTTATTTTATTCAATTAAACTCTGTTTATTTA
>DWQX01002251.1:0-22701 GCA_018245475.1 Pharmacophagus antenor
ACAGTAGTGTATAATCAAGAAAGTGACGGGGAAGTCTTAATGTTATTTAATTTTAAAGAGATTTTTTATATTACTGTAGTGGCATATATGTATCTCTTCCGCTTACCGCTAAGCGGTTGCCGTTGCCTATAAAGCCTGTAATGCCAGATGCATCATGGGCGCAATGCCAACCCCGTTGAAACCTTATCGTAATCTTTTTAAATAGCCTCCATCATAGGACATTTTCATTAACTCGGCTGGAAAAAGGTTCGTTCTATAATATTATGGCCAAACTAGTACATGATTTCTCTGGAACAGAACCTTCCTTGTCCATTACGATTCTAGAGGTTGTGAATGAATTCCGTAATGTACGTGTGAGTTTAATTACTTAAATATAGAACTTAGATGGCTAAGCTGGAAGTGATGCTTCACTGACAAATTGTCCATCATTGTTATGGGCTGCGTCGATATCACAGGGTCTACATAATATGCTAGCACATCGACTTATGGGGACTGTAATTACTGTTAAGCTGTTCTATGTGCATTACTCCCATATTCCCAGTGTAATAATTGACTATTCCAAATGCTACATATTAATACCTTGGAGAATAACGCTTGCCGCAAAACTAATTAACAATCAACGTAATAAGAGCGGAATCCGTTCATTAACCTCGGACTAAATAACTTAGCTGAATCTGTTTCCTACCTGCTTAATAAAGCGTTTACCGACTGAAATGAAAATTAATAATTTCGCGCACACCGCACTGTAGATAAATCGGGTCTGCATTAAACTTCCAAGTTTATGAGGTGGAACTTTAAATTCCGTCTACACCGGGCCCCCCAAAAATGTGGACGTCGCAAAATAAGAGGATAATGTGCGTTAAATGTAAATTATGCGTCGTTAAGGTCATTAGTTATTGTCCGTTGGAGATAGGGACCGGCGGAAACGCCGAATCGATTGTATATTGAGTTAGACTAGATGATTTTAAATGGTGGCTGTGAAATTTTATGCGGACTTATGAAAGCAATTCTAATTTTCTTTTTCTTTTAAATAAATTTAGCGTAACGCGAATTTGTCAATTCTAAATAAAATGTATTGTTAAACCTCAATAAAGTAGTGAGTTGAGAGAATATGATCAAAAAAATCTTAAGTCACGAGATGATCTTTAGCTATGACTTTTGTGAGAATAAAAGTGTTTGTCTGTATTGTAAATAAAAAAATATATATTAAAATAGAGGTTTGTGTTCCGGCTTGTGTAGCTAGCTAGCTATGGACGTGTTAGAGAATAAGGTATATCTAAAGTAAGACGTTACGATATGTCAGTAAAAGCTAGGAATTATTTGGCAATGCGCTAAAACTTGTATATAGATGTAATTCTATATATAGGATGTTTGAGAATCTCCTGTTTATGATACGTCACTCTATCACCATTGTTGCTACGCTGACTGTCGCGAAGTAAATTCCGGAATCATCAATTAAGATATGCTAATACCTTTACGATTGAAATTCACGCATTATCCTCGGCGTGAGTGTTGCCGAAGCACGACTGCGAGTACTGGAGACGGCGCGAAACTGGCGCCTCTCCTGTAATTAAGTTGAACACGCCGTCAGCCACCGGTTGTATTCAATTTTAGATTTACTGTCCCGTGAAACGGCGCCAAAGAAGTATTTATTGTTCTACGATTAGGTAATTTATTTTTCTAATATCGGAATACATTTCAAATTTTTCTTAACATTTTTTAAGAACGCACAAATTCAATATATTTTTGGATAAATGATAATAATACCGCGAACGTCACTAAAATTGTTTGAATATATCAACATTTTTGTGTAACAAAACTGTTTTGTCGGTGTAGGGTACTCAATTGGTGCAAATTCCACTTTATGGTCTCTGCTACTGTAGAATAGGAACTCGATCGTAACCTCAGTTTTCACAACCTCATCTGAACCGTTCAACCTTGACATTGGCAAAGAATCATCGGTCTTCCAATGGAGCCTGTTTTTTGAAAAGAAGATTTTTTTCCCGTTATTTTAATTTAACTTGTTTGATCACAATTTTTTTTATGTTATGAGGTACAATCAAAATCTTATTTGTAACAGACAATAGCTACTGAATAATAAATGAATCAACTTATCTAATTAATTTTCTAAAAACTGATGTAAAATTTTAGTGCAAAAAGAATATTCTTTGAGTAATAAATAATTTATACTTTAGTGCTTCATGATTACAAAATGGAAGTTAAAACAATTTATATAATTACGTAAATGTGCTTTTTACGTTGCGAATTTTGAAAAGTGTAGAATAATTTTTGACATAATAAAGTTGGACATTAAAAACTAACTACGGTAGAGATGAAATTAATTTTCAGAGAAAGGTAAGGGACTCGTTGCGTACCGAATTTAATCAGAGGTCGCGAGCTAAGGGTTGGTCCGTGGAGGAATGGTTTATCCTGAAATTCGACGTGTGCGAGATATATAATAAAGTTTAACGCAACTCACGCAAGACGGCTTAAATAGCGAAATTGCTATGTTAACATGGGTGCGTGTACATAATTTGTATAGTTTTCGGTAGCTACATGTGTATATTCTTTATTACTCCTGGGATAAGATAATATATATACCCTAAAATAACATTAACATCACACTCTATGTGCTCAATTTGAATAATGCTTGTCGTAGTTAGACATTCTTGACTATTGAAGTCTTACGATGTTTTTAGAAATAACTGAATAAATACTTTAGTTATTAGTGTATTTATCTAACAATAAATTGCGTAAGATTTTTATTTGTCCTGCAATGCAGTTTTATTAAATAGTTATTATAGCATACCGTAGCAGAAATAATGGGGTGATATAAATTTAGTTTTTAATGTAATGAACTCAAGTGATTTTATTTTAAATATGATCTAAAAGAAAGAGAGTTTTACCGAAATACAGGGCTCTGGAAAAGTAAAAACAACAGTAAGGTTGAATAGGTAAAGTGAGCTTATATTATCCTAGACCGAATAACACCAACTTCGATTGGGCGAACATGTCAAAAACAAAATAAAGGGAAAACGTTCTAAGGTTAGGCTGTTAACATTTTCATATTTCCCTAAGGAACGAAATAGGACGATCCATATATTCAAAAACCGTAATTATCAAATACTAAAATTATTCACAAAAAATGTGTTGAAATTGTAATAGCAATTTGTAAATATAATATCGTAGTAGGTAAATATGCATACTCTGCTCTAGCGAACAAAGCGCATCTCTTAATACGAATAAATTAGAGCATCGTAGGAAAATAACAACGTGATTATTTAATTGCGTAATGCACTTAATGGTCCTCGACGGAGAGCGCTCTTCGTTATGAAGCCGTAATCCGCTTTAGTAGATATTATACCGTCACTGAACAGAACGGCGTGGACCGCAGGCCAAAGCAAATTCCAGAAACAATTAAGCTTTCTGACACGATTACTCGCATAGCATTGCTCACGGCTCGTGTGGTTAAAAGCATATTCGGATACTGTCGCTTTTGCTGTATGTATTTTAGTCTCTGGGAACTGGCAGAGGTGTAATCTAGAGCGATCTAATTCTATTAACGTTGCTTCATCCGGTTATCGCTGATTTTCAATCATAGGCTATTTTTTATCTGATGTAGGCTAGTGCTTGACCACAATCCCGTTAGTTGAGTGCTGATATAATCTACGATGGATAAGTGCACTGGCCTACTAATAGCTTATTCAGTTTACTTTTGAAGGCCTCCACTCTTTGACTGCAGTGACTACATAATCATCGCCAATATATCCTCGACTTGACACTACATAGCTGATGATGGATCTCGAGCGTACTTATTTCTATCCGAATAGTGAATACATTGTCGAGTTTCACTTAGAAAGGAGTATGCTGTGGGTGTTGCCGTTTCAAATTCAAAGTTAATATATGTTATCGTTTATATCATATTGCAATCTAATTAAATATAACAACTCTATCTCGGCAAATAGTTACTGTTTTATTTTGTTTATTTTAGACCAAAAATTTATACATTGCGTAAATATTCACTAGGTACAATATCTAATAATCCTCGACGTCTCGGCGTGAGTTGCATCGGCCGTGGTTACGAGGCATACTGAAATATTGACCCTAAAATGTTTACATTATAATGTGTAAAGATCGCGGAAGATTAAAATCGTTATAACACAACGTAAATTTTATGAATTGGTACATTTGTAAGGTAAAACTAAATTATAAAGATAAATTAGCTAGTTTTATTTCATAACAATTGCTATTAGCCGGCCAGTGAGCCAATAATAATTCCCCATTTACTTAACCCACAAACAGATACCGCCGTCCGCCGATACGGAATCATTAACCTTCCACCGGAACGAGCAATTACAGAAAGTGGCGCTGAAGCGAGCGCCTCGCACTCGAGCCGGCGCGATAAAAAGCGAATTATCCAAATAAACCCCCGACGATTTGCACTAACCCGAACCGTAAATACGTAACCTTAGAAGCAATGCGGTCGCACCTGTAAATTTTACTTAGCACTTAGACCGGCACGGGGAGGCGTGAAATCGCTACTAAAACAGTCCCGGAATATTTACAGTCTGCGATAGGGGCGTCGCTCAAGCTCTCGTTGCGGTTCAACCTAAACGTACACTTGATATTACCTGACACTATACTCACTTGCAAAATGAATTTTTGTAACATACTGCATTATGCACCTCATTAGAACTCTTTTAAGTTCTAATAATTATTTCTATTGCAATATGAATACTATTTATATTCAACTGAACAGTACAACATAGTGTATACCTTGTCCATTCAAAAAGTGCTAATTTTTTTTTTAATCTAATTGAATGATCTAGGTTGTTGTAATTAACATAGTAATCTGAGTATTGAAATCGTAACCTCTGCATTCGATAAATATCTCAATTATTGCAGCGGTATCTCGTGAATGACTTAATCATAGTATCGCATATAAAAAACCCGGTTAAAGAATAGCTACATAATTCAACTATTATAGACAAGGTTGCTGCAAACTATGATTAATTAAATATAAGAGAATAACTAGAGAGAGCTACAAAAGTATATTCATGTAAACGTTTAGTTCTACCGATACTACGAAATAAACCTGACTTTCTCTGAAACGTCTTAAAAAATTACCTAAAATTTACGGGTATACAACGCGTGAGAATTTTTTTTATTAATTACCTAAATCTGCTCACTCGAGCATTTTCTGCAAAAAATCCATCATGAAATTTGTCTATTTTTCTTCACGCCGCCAAGATACTTTACAATCAATCAAAATTAAGGAAATAATGTCAGTGGAGTTTTTGCTGGCTTCGACGAAAAACTTCTAAATTACAGACGTAGAAACAATGAAAAACCATTAACCACAAATTGCTTCTTAGTCATTCCGTACAGCCCATCCCGCGTTCAAGAACCGAACAAATCCGTCATTGTCATATACGGTTACTAAGGCGCTATTATTTGTTTATTACATGTGGTTTCTTATTTGCCAGAGCATTATAGATCTTAATACAATACACTATTATGTTAAGTTATAGTATGCAGATGCGTCCGATGATATTTTTTGATAAATGTACAAATTGAGGAAAATTGTGAGAAACGGTGTCTGCGTGTAATTAGGGAGTATGTGGTTTAACAAATAATTTGGTTCGTATTACGGGGACCGTGAATAATGTATAAGTGAGGCATGAACTGTTTTCTGTTAGGGTAAAGGCAATCGTATCACTTATCTCGGAGTATATTTTTATATAATTTTTTTAGCTAGTACGTGTGAATTCGTGTAGCGTAGAATGCGTAATATGTGAACGAAAAATAATTTCACCAGGAAGGTATGATAGTATCTATGCAGGTTAGCAATCACCTTTTTTCGTTGTCAATAGACTAACACTTGACATTCACATGATTTTAAATGACAGTGAGTCCGTAGATGGTTACTTGCTTGCCCAGAATACTCTACCCCTCCAGATATGACTGTTGCAATACACTAATGCTGTTATGACAGCAGATAGACATTTAGGATAATAACTAGCCAAGCGTGTCCGAAAAATCCTACTACCATTAAGACTCCATTATTCATGTGGCTCAGGATTCTCTCCCGGGATCTCCGTGTTAGAAGGCAACGCCACGGCCTTTGTCAGCACTATTAATTAACCATTATGTTACGGCGGACCTCGCCGCGAAATATCTCGCATAGAACACTGCGCCGAAAATGCAAACACAAGCGCGTGCAGTTTACAGCATTCAAGACTAAAGGTTTAGTCTCGAAAACGACTTTCTAACATTACGTTCAATAATATAATCAATACTTTTATATAACACGACAAAGCAAATTCCACAATTAAAATTTTTATGGATATTTTTTTAAAAATTGGAACATTGGAGTTCGTACATTAATATCGCATAATAAATAAACCTGACGGGTGACCATAGTCACGTTTATAGACACTATTTCACCACTAAGGGTGGCTACAGACATCCGTAGTGGCGAATGCGAAAGAATTAAAAACCACTGTATTATAAACAAGCCTTTTTTGTGAAGGTTTAAGCAAGATACTTCATAACAGACTTTACCGTATTGTTCTTATTCATCCAATAATTAATCTCCACAATCATATTGTTACTAAACCTCAGAAGTAGAAATTGATTGCTACTATGAGAATCTTTTGACATAAATCTGGTTACGTCCGTGTATATTTAGGCTAGATTAAGGCTTTTTCATACTGAAAACGGGAAAGTACTAGTGCCAGAATATCGTCTGTCGAATGTACACCACTTGCCAGTTGGCAAGTTTACCCGATTAGATTTTGGCACTTTGACAGTTTCACTTTGGTATTATTGGGCGTATGGTGTATTATAATTTTTTAAATAGGAACCTTTGACTATGACTGCGTGTCGACATTAGGCACAATTTGCATCAATCAATGTTATAATAGATGTCAAATTGCTAGGATAAAACCATGCACCCCGTAACGGTTGTTTTGATTCATATTGGATTATATGTATATTACGTGCTATTAATAATTTTATATATTTTACTGACTAAATCTTCGATACTGATAAGACGAAACGTCAGTATAGACGATTATATCAATTAATTTAACAGCTACTACAATTTATTCATTTAGTTGTTAATAACTTTTTTATCTTCTTTCAGGTAATTTTCATCCGCATAAACAAGTGGAGTGGTACGAAATATACGAGAATTCTGATTAAATCATAATACTGTTCCAATGGCGGACCTGGCCGGTGCGGTTATCACAGCCGGTGGACGTCTGTAAATCTACGCAAAAACAATCCTGTGATAAAGTTAACCTTATTTTAAGGGGGAAATACCATTGTTTAATAGGGGTCATTAATTAATTTACGCACTGCCTGGGCGCGCAACAAACCTTGTGAAACATCAGTTGCTTAATTAGACTCAATCAATCAAAGATCATACCATAATATTGTGTACAGCGAGAGCTGTGTAATTATTTATTGCCTGTTTTAATGTGAATAAAATGGGTACAACAACTGTAATCAAAATTGCTCTGAGTTATTGCAATTTAAAATTACTTTATATCTAAAATAAAAATCTTACAATGGTTTTAGGTACTTGATCTGTGACTAGGCGGAGGTCGGTCATTGTTTCCTTCCAAATATAAGGTGAAGCTCTTTGAGAGAAGTGTTTATAGAATTCTTTTTCGGATCACAAACTTACATAATCAGGTGGGTTAGTGGTCTGGAGCTAGTCAGTTTAATACATAAAAAGAAAAGATTTTTAATTTAGTGTTTCACGTCCACTTATTTAAATAATTATATGAATTCATGTTTATTTATTGTATGTACTTCAAATTTGGTTTCATAAAACACCTATTAACTTCTCTTGAAGCGTTATTGATTTTCTCAATTTCTATTTATCGTCGGATCGATTTCACGCGGCACAGCATTATTCTTTACAGCGTAAAGCGACTCAAGGGTTATTCGCACTAACGGTTACGAATTCAGGACACAAAAGAGCGCTCACCAGCGAGTCGGCTTCATATTGCAACCTAACCAAGTGTATGATTACTATTTAACCCATCCTGCCCCACCGTTTCCTCATTACGTTTAGGTGTGCCGAGCAGAACTAATCGTAGAATTTTACGGCATCATTAGTGCGGTCCCGGGCTTTTTTCCCCAACGTCGCCCTCTTAATGTTTTCATTTTGTTCTTCAACTCGGACGGAAGTAGCGGCCCGCTTGATTGGAGCACGGGGCCCATTATGTCGGAGTTAGCCGTTTTTGATTAATCATTAACGGCGTAATCAAATTACTTGACATCATACTGTTTTTATTGGTCAGGTATTTCGGGGTTATTGCACAAAAAGCTTGTACGGCTTTCTAACTGCTACGACAGTTTGTTATTATCCCGTTCTCTATAATGTCTATAATCTCGACATCGAGAATATATTATTACATTATTTATATCTTTAATTCAATCTTAATTTATTATTTTATTTTCAGTGCCTAAACGAGTGATGTTTTTTTTAGTCTCATATATTTTCCATTTATCCATGAATGGATTGATTTTTTTTAACGGGGGTAATACAGAGCCTCGAGCGTTTTTCATTTGAGTTTTGCGGAATTAATGCAAACATATATGATTATCGATTAAAATTCCACTAAACATTGATGAATTTTCACATAAAATATGTGAGTTTTTAATCAAAACTCCGGTCGCAACTAGCCCTAACGACCACGAGCACCGCCGCCGCGCCGTAGCGATGAATCAGCGCCGCGTTCCCGTTATATCGTCCATGAATAAAATTTCATGTAAAAATTCAAATTAACCATTTTCTTGCTACTATAATAACTTACTCTGTCGTGCTGCTCTTGGATTAAAAATAAGCTTCCCGGTTGGCATTTGTAAGTCCGAGTGTTTTACTTAGTTGACGGTTAAATTTTATTACTGTTGTCCATTATTTTTCCTCACCTACAAAAAACTTCGTAGTATGGTTGCAACCTGTTTTTGCGGTAGCATAGACTCTTTAAAGTTAGGTCTTCTTTCAAGGTCAGCAATGTTCGAGAAATAATAATAATAATAAATTTAGACAAATGATGTGACTAGGCCCTGTCTTAATACGACAGTATGACAACGAGTACTAAAAAAAAATTAAAAGTTTGCAAAGTACTTTAGTACAAATAATTGTCACAAACTGTATCGTTCCTTTAACAACGGATGATACTTAATTAAAAAAAAAACATTATGAGTAAGCGAAAAATATTAACAAGCGTTCGTGGGGCAAGCGGCTGCTAGATGTGTTGATGTCCTAGTCCAGATTGTAAGCAAGCGTTGAATGCAAGAAATCGATTGCGAATGATTGCAATAGTGAATATTACTTGGTATGATTGTGTAATATATAATGCAAGTGTTTTTATACGTATTGGAATTGACAGAAAGTGACGCATTAACGTCTTGTCTGCTATTGCGATATAACTTTTTCTATAATAAATTTTATCTAAAATATTTAAACGACTTTCTAATAAATAACTAATTGAAGCGATAGTTTCAAAAGGCCTCCGTTTTTGCTGTAGAGATTGCAAATTCAAAATAACACCTTCTGGAGTTAAGCCAAGTTTTTTATAACATGAAGGGTTGGTTAGCACCGGATGATTGATCACTTGATGCATAATGAAGTCATTTTGCGATATTAGTACACAAATATGCATAATCCATGGGTGGTCCGTAGAATATCAACTTCACAGCTTAATAGCAACTTTAAAAATTTTGAAATAATTCATAGGTATGAACTTTGGCTTGCTGGCAATATTTTTTATTATCGCTAGTGAGGCGGATTACAAAATACAACTGGCTTGCTATGTAAATTATCGTATTAATAAACTTGGTGGCCGCAATTTCTATACAGGTCTTTAACTAGGTAACTAAACCAATTATCTACATAGTTATGTATCAACTCAATGATTATTTCTGTCTCAAAGCAGTGTGAAAAATAATACTGTGGTTTAATTAAAAATACATTGTATGTGGTACTAGGTATATATTGTTTTCTTTCTGTCTCAAAGTGGCGTCGTACCTATCAATGTTCTCAGTGGCACCAAGGGACTACGTCTTCATTGTCACTATAATCATGCGCAATGTCAATCAAGTATTGGTCCATACTCGATAAAAAAATTCTCCCAACACAAGTAAGTTCATTTTGAATGTTTAACGTGATTTGTACTAATGTTATTATCATTAGTAAAATAAAAAAATATATATACTCAATGGTTATGACTTTATTGGAATGACATTTAGTACAGCCTCTGTTTACGCTGCAATAAAGGAGTGCATTCAACAGAGTGACGAAATACGCGTCTCCGATGTCAAAGCGTTGTTAGGAAGTAATAACGCGAGGCGGCGCAGAGCGCGTAGCGTGACGACGCATTTAAATATTACGACTCGATTCCATTTAGTGTTCTATAATATTGCGTTTATCTGAAAAAATGATCTTCTTCGTTAATAAGTCAGTTCCCTAATCCATATATAATGGTTTCACATGTCCCGCGTGTAATTACCGCCGGTAACAGTTTTTAAACTTATGTTTTATGGTGCTGTTAATCGTGTTTGGTTCAAGTTTTGTCAGGTATAGTGTGCGTAACGATGAAATTGTTTGGAATGTGTTTCAAGTTCATTGTTCTCATCGTCAACCTTTGTCCAACCAGTGTTTAGTTTTGTACGGTTAACAACTGCACAATTTTACTTGCTTGTTTTTTTGTGCCCTACATTTCACATGCTGCGGCCGAACATATTTTTAATCAATCATTTAGTAGTTCACGCATATCTGCTGCAAACGCACGAGTCACGAGTACTTTGCAACACGAGCGATACGCAGCCACGAGACGCGCAACATTTACCTATTTAAATATAACATTATCATTATATTTGTTTCTACTTTACATCATCTCTACAACTTCATCTACATCTTAAACGATTGTATGCTTCAGTATTGCACTGTACAAATACAGTCCTACATGTCGCCTATAAATACGATATCCTTTACCATACTATCCTTACTATACCTGATGAGACCGTCCCCCATACGCAGCCTCTTTTTTATCAAAATTTTCTTCTTCCGCTTGTTACTCAAGCATACGATCACACGACAGATTTGGGCTGACCCTTTTCTGTTTCCCCATAAATTTTATCATTGTTTTTTCCAATACTTCTCAATAGTATTTTATTATACTATATTTTTAATATTGTCAATATGGATGAAAAACATATTGAAGTAATCCTCTTGATATGAAATTACTGTTATCCTGTATAATACTTAAGATATATATCTTCTCATATCAATAAATGTGAACTTTTACTAAAACTTTAATTTTGTTAAACTGTTCAAAATGCATTGATTCGCTGGCATATAATGAAGACGGCTTTTTAACTCTCTCCCGCTGTCTCCTATGATTTAAAACTTATGGTGTGTGGGCGGAGTTAGACGTGCCGCGGACGTTGGAAGGCGTGGAGGTTAATGCTAGTTTTGATTAGATTTCCACAGCTTTAGTTTTTTTTTATTTCTAATCTCCATTGTTGCTTTCAGATCTTAGTTTTTATGGTAGCGACGGTATTCGTTACTTGATACCTCGCATTAATAGCGTCTTGATTGAATTCAAATTTATTACACGCGCTACGCGGCCATGTGAACCGGATGGTAGTTATATTTCTTATTTATAAATCCGTCGACTGGTTTTATACCTTTGACAGATCCAGAGTAAGTGCTGGTTGCGTAAGCGTGTCGTTTTGTAATAATGGAAGATAATGGCTTCACATAAGAATGCGCTACATTATTTACCAACACCTACAGTTATTAAGAAGTTTAACACGGCATTCAGATAACACCAACCCCTAATCGTGTCATATAATATCAGGAAGGTCATAAATAATTGATACAAGGTTTTGAAAGTTCATGGATCGAAAATATTCCAATCGCACACGTCTAGACATCTATATAAATTTACTTAAAATAGTAATTTGATTTAATATCCTGCAAAACTAACAATACTTTACATATGTTTACTTGGTACAGATGCCGAGAAGGTTATAATTTATATCAGTCTGTATTTGTTCTCATAACTCTCTTCAACAGACGGGTGCGATATCGCCAAGGCTTTCAATGGGTGACAACTGATGTGATAGGATGTAATTTATGCTACTTTTATATAAGAATTACCGACGGACTATAATTTTCCTATTATGATTTTTTTATTATTAGTATATTGTATGTATAGAATTGTTCTCAATAGATAATAATATCATAAATCGTATATGATAACAAAAACTCGCACACTCCTTAAGGTAGTTCCTTCCCTGGAATGAATTTTTTATCGGTTAGAGACTAACGTCTGGCCTCGATTTCGCCTGATGTTAAGTGATAGTGACGTCGTAGATGGTGAAGAGTGTTCGTCCGGAATACATACTGCTCTCACATGTATGACTACTTTAACAAAGCAATACATTTATGCCGGCATATTGACATTGAGGATGGTAACCAACCAGGCGAGCTAGAAGAATCCTACCACCATCCAAACTCCAGTATTGTGCGTTACAAGGCAAGCGGGTAAACCACTGCGCCACGGAGTCTATAAAAACATAATACATGAGAGAAAATGAATATAATGTGACTTAAAAATAAACATAATGGCTGACTGTATAAAAATAAATCCAGCGCTTACATTGTCTTGCAGCAGCGTGCGTCAAGGCCGACAACAAAACGTATCGGAATCAATCAACCGTTGTACGCCGCAAGGCCGAGTATATAGAACCGGTAATGTGTTCAGCGAGTGCCTCACCAAGTTTGTTTATGTCTTACCGATACAAATAGAGTTATAGCCAGGCTATGATGTGACTTCAAAAGATTTTAGTACTATCTTTTCCAATTCGTGAACGCATTTCGTTGTTATTCTTAATGCGATCAGTTTCATATGGAAAAAAATATCAAAATATACTCCACATAATAATATTTTCTTTAAACATTATATGTGGAAGTGTATTGTGTAAGTTATTTTGTTTTTATTTCTGTTAATATTAACATTTGTTTTATGTTTAAAACCGCTTAGGCAATCGATGCGCATGGCTGCTATAGACTAGATTAATCTGTGACATAAGATAAAAGATCTTGAGTTTATTGCCACACCTCGGCTCGAAGACACAATTTGTGATTTGAAAATGTTTCCATTAATATAAGTAGATTGTACAACAGATTAAGTGTAGTAAAAAAACGGAGTTCGGTATTTTTTCATCGATTGTAGGCTAAAGCGTGGCCTCGATTTCAATAAAATGACAGTGAGGCCGTAGATCGTGAAGCTAGTTTGCCCAGAACACATATGGTTCTCGTATGTATAACTGATGAAATACAGCAATGCTGTTATGGCGGCAGATTGACACTGAGTGTGGTATCTAGCCAAGGCGGGTTCGAAGAACCATCAAGACTCCCTTGCTCTTGTGGCCCGGGAATCCAACCCAGGACCTCTGAATTACAAAGCAAGCGGGTAAACCGCTGCACCACGAGAGCAGTTAAAAAGGTCTCTCTTACCGTCTTATCAGTTATCCGCCGCGCCTATGTCAGCCGCCGAACAATAGCGTGCAAAGACATGTCCCGGTTTCATGGGAAACCTAGTGTAATTCATGTGTTAATGTAAACACTGCTTTGTTTCAAAGCGTTCAGCGCTATATGATTGTGCTACGCTTCGTTAAACCGCCACGCATTCCATAGACTAGGACTGTCTGCGCGGTTTCGGAACGAACGCCTCTAGAATGTTCGTCTTACTGAAAGACTTCCGAGTCATCGACCTTTTCGTTGCTGAAATAAAGATCAAAACTCCAAAATTAGTACAATAGGAAATCTCTTCTTGCATTCTCAGCATCTAAACTAGTCGCTTCACGGGAAGTCTCTAATTGTAAATCAAATTGAATAATTAAATTGTAAATAACTAAATTTTTACCGGTTACGTATACACACGTACAATATTCGTGGTGTAATCATCGCGTAAACATAAGTGTTGACTATGCAACACCGAAGTAGTCTCAAAGTATCCGTTGCGCAGTGGTTCAGTCGCTTGCCTTGTAACGCGGAGGTCTCGGGTATGATTACCGGGTCATAGGACTAATGGATTCGGTCAATCTGCCGCCGTAACAGTATCGCTGTGTTCCGGCAACCGTACATGTAAGAGTCAGATGTATTCCGGGCAAACACGCTTTACCATCTACAGCCCCATTGTCACTTGTGTGTGTTTGTTAAACGTGTGCGATTGAGATCTGTTTAGTTATATTGTACTTATATTATGAATGTAATACGCGGTTCACTCGCAATACACCTTTTTTCAATATAAAACTATACAAATTAAAATTTAAAAAACAAATTCGCGACGCCAACAATATGTAAACGTTACTGCAATACACTTTATCGATCGCAAGTTAACACAATGCGTATATCGAGGGTTAGTTTTTCTGAATGGTTCACTAAAAACTACACTATAGGTAACAAAAGAAAATACCAACCCGCAAATATCCCGATCCGCTACTAGGTTAGGATATTGGAACTATATGGGAAAAGGGACGTCACCAATTTTTTTTATTATCATCGATGTATTTGCTGTTTTGTATTCGATATTCCACAGTCGATAAGACTATGAAATAAGCATGTATTTAATTGCGGTGTTCTTGACGTCAAATTTATATAAAGATTTTCTATACTTTATAACAAAAGAGCGTTGTAATGCAATTAATTTTACGGATATAAAACATGAAAGAAGTTAAACTAAATATTGGGACAATTTCTTAGCAATTTCCGAAATATTTCAACTCTTGACTATCTGACGCGCTCATTAGCGGGCGATGTTGTCATAATAAAATTCCTGCATCAGTGTTACAATCACCGTATTCAAATTTAGAAGAAAGTAAAATTAAATAGATATTTAATATTAAACAATAAACATTACTTATTTGTGCCATTATTAATTTCACCTATCCTAAACATTGATCCAATTTGTTGGTTTGTTATTATGAGTGATTACTAAAATCATCTCCATCGAAAAATTTAAGACAAACATAATTCAGTCCATAAATTAGTATCGATAACTATCATACAACCGTATCGTCGATAAAAAAAAATTCGTATGCCGTTCGAGCGCTTGTTCCAGGACATCACTACATAGCAATAAACCGAACCCTGATGGCGACTATCCGACCACGCCTTTACTGCCTCAATAAGGGCCGTTGTGCGGAGCAGGGGGACAATAGAAAGCGAATCGTGGCCCATTCGAACTTTCTCAATGGAATTACTTACCTATCTTTTGTACACACTCCACCACTATTTTATACACCACAATGCCTCAACTTTCAATAAAACTTTGAGGCGGCATCGATGTGTAACCTCAATAGTTTATAAAATGCGTTCGGGCGTGAGTTGTTAATAATACGACGGGCCCCGTACGTTGGTTTACCTGTTTTAATTATTTAATTGAAATATAAACGTTCTATATATAACACTGACACTATTACACGTGGGTGAAAGGTTTGAGGTTGATTCATATTAACAAAAGATCACATATGTGTATAATGAAGGTAGTCATAGTTACTGTAATTACATCTTACAACTTAAAACAATATAATGAAAGCGGGAGAAACTCATGTTTAAAATTCAAATTCATAATATATTTCATTCGATTAAGCCTTCACAGACACTTTTAAATGGTCAAGTACTTCTTACGTCGGTTCTACAGTAGTAACTCATAAAAAAAGCTCAAATCAGTATATTATAAATGAAAAAAAATAAATTTAGTAAAATTCTATAGTGTATATAGACATTAAAATAAAAAATAAAAATAATAGAATTATAAAGTAACACGTTAATAATAACGAACTTTTAATTAATTAATTTAAAAAGGCGTGTTTGATTTAGGCCTTAGCGTAATTTAAGAATTAAAGTTTCCGCATCTTACACCTGCCGAAACTTAGCACTACTAAACTTTATATAGTCGAAAGCAATCAACTTGCGTACGGGCTCTTAACAAAGGATCGTCTTCACCTTAGTATCGAGCCTATAATTAGGGGCCTTGTTCAATCGACCCTACATCGACACGGGAAATGAATTAATCAAACATTACTTCCTTATCACATTAATTAATTAACATGCAGTAGCCAATGGCCTCTTTGCAGTTAGCGAGGGTATTTGTAATTAACAATGGAGATTAATTCTAAAGTTCCCAGTCGGGCTGTCTTCTACAGTTGTGTATTACTTTAATACAGAAATTTTTATTAAACAAATGTATTTCTTATAGTAAATTAATTTAAAATTGTAATGTTTATGATATAAAAGAACAGCCTTTACTTAGCTCGTATGTATGTTTGCATGATACTTATTTTAAAGACATTTTGATTGATTACATCCGTCGCGTCTCCAGTTCGTTTCCTGGGCCACAGGAGTACTGGAGTCTAGATGATGGTAGGGTTTATCTAACCCGCTTAACTAGAAAACATCTTCAATGTCAATCTGCCGTTATAACAGCATTTCTGTGTTTCGGTAGACATACATGTGAGAGCCAGATGTATTCTGGGCGAACACGCTTCACCGTCTACGGCCTCATTGTTACTTATAATCAGGTGAAATCGAGGTCAAGCGTTAGCCCATAACCGATAAAAGTTTTTTTTTTGATTGTGTACTTTATGTTAGAAGTATAATTAGGGCTCCGCAGAAAACACTTGAAACTAACAAAATTGTGAAGAAATTACTATTCAGTAGTGATAAGAGGAATGTCCACGGAGACTTCATCTGCCGGGTTCAACTAATTTGTAATATAATTTATTCCCATATTCAGCTTTGTAACTCATTGAATATGCTCAAAGAGAACATTGTTTAAATCATGAGGGTCGAACTGAAGAGACGTACAGGTCGGTTCACGGGTATTGTTTACGCAGCACTTAATTTTTCTCTTCGCTTTTGTTACGTTAGAACACTTTTTTGTTTTCATCGGTAATGTGGTGTTAGCCACACTTGACATTAATTTCACACGAAGTGAAGTGACAATGAGATCGAAGATGATGAAGCATAGTCGCACAGATTAATGCATATGTTACGATTGCTAGAACACGGCAATGCTGTCATAGACTGACAATATGAGATTGGTATGGCTACGTGAATTCAAAAAAAACATTAAACAAACTCCATTACATGTTGTATGTACTCGTAGACACTGAATCGCACTTTCACATAAATAAATAAAAAACAATAATAAACACCACTGGCTTGATAAGACGGTATAAATTTAGCGAATTTTTCCTGTATTGTGAGACTTAACGAGTTACCAGTGGTATTTTTATAAAGTACATGTTAATTTAAATTCCCTACACTAAAAGTGATAATAACAGAGTAAAAAGCAGTAATAAAACCGCTCAGAGCGCTTAAAGGTGATGTTAAGTTTCAAATTCCATTCGCCTACGCATTTAGAACAATTCGTCGTAGAAAATAGCCCGAGATAAGAGTCACCGTTTTTGAAAGTATTTCACACGCATACCTTTAAGAGTTCTACAAGTTTTTTTTTCAAACGTTGCTTTTAATTCATCGCGGTGTTTCATAATTGTAATATTTTTCTTTGTGGTCTGCTCGTGGATTATGGCATCTCCGCTTTTATACAAATTACGAGGAAACTAGGTTGTTAAGTAAAGAATTAAATTATTTTGCGCAAAGTTATTTCTTTAAGTAGTGCCCGTGTTGGCTTGTTAGCGTGTTTTAACATTTTTCATAGGCTTTTGTTCTCCTACATGATATAATTATATTTCTTTATTTGCAGTATATTCATCTTATCCAAGTATCTTAATTGCAGTATGTGTTTGATAGTAGACGTTTATAAATAGCAAAATGTATCAACTAAATTAAGCTTCGAAATATGAATTTGTGAATCAATAATTTGAATAATAACTTTTATACAATGATGGCTATTAGTAACACAGAGATAATTATCTATTGATAGCATGTTCTATATAAAATTATGACATTTTTTACTATCAACATTGTACCAGTTCATATAATGAGTAATTCCCTTACCGTAACTTTTAAATAATTCGACTATGAATTATATAACATATCAAAACTTTTCCAACACGCGAATTACATTAAAATGCGTAAAATTTTCTTTGTGCATATCTTTGGTTTGATCTTAAATACGTAAGCCATTAATCTTCCTTTATGAAAATTATTAAATTTTGCAGTATAATTTTCGATTTTGTTTGAACTATACAAAACCTGCCCTATTTCTAAATCTATCCGCTTCTAGAACTCGGTAAACAAACGTAGCGTTCTCAAGATGACGCGCCAACCGGCACGTCAGCTTGACGTGTAAAAGCTCCCGCGCTTTCTCCCGCTGACGTTTATTTTTTTTAAAACTCAAAGCTGCTGTTGCGGCTTGGTAACCTGCCAGCTACATGCATTAAAATACTGCAATATTTTTTTCTGAAAGTGGAAATATAATTTATTAAAGTGATACCTTTTCAACATTTCTGCTTATATCTTGTCTAATCAGTTTAATTGATGGCCGCTTGCGATACATGCAGTATTTAAAATAGATATAGTAACGCAAACTTTCGTCTTTAAATTATATTGTTTTTTTTTAAGCTTTAGTGGGAATTTAAAAATGTAGCGATACTTTCTACATTTTTATGTCATAGTAACAAGAAATAACAAAAGAACGTTAAGAGGTAACAGTTGAGAAGGACGGTGTATTTACACAGGACAAACACTCTAATGACGAACCGACAACCTTCACTCCGAAAGACACTATTTTAAGAGAAAATAAATACAAAATCAGATTCCATCGATTTGTATTCCCCTTCCAACCGAGGCTTCTGAAATTTCTTTAACATTTTGCTGTTCTGTCTTTCTAATACCAACGCGCTTGTTTGGTGCAAATCTAAAGATTTTAACTCAAAATGAAAATATTTACTATGCCCCATCTCACTCAACGTAAAAATGTAATATTTTCACGTTTGTTTATACAGTAAGATTTAATTAAGATAAGCCGTATTTCTACAAGGCGTCAGATGACTGATTAGTTGGATGATGCATTTTATTATTATCAAAATTTTAGTTTTCATTAATTTTGCGTTGAGCAGAATAAGACTTCGTAACAAGACATTTGAAATTAAAAAATATGCTTCGTAAAAATATTTGTACATCAAGGTCCACGTATAAGAACATAAGTAATGTAAAAAAAAAATTAAATAATTTCGATTTTCATTCAATTTTTAAATTGTAACACTTAAAGAAACTTGTTTTTTAAATACAAGAACTATGGTATACGGTAGCACTTTTACGTCGTTATTTATGCCGCGAGCGCGTTAAAATTTCAAAGCTTAATGCGAACTTAACAACGGCCGCCCATCGACGTTTACAACATATTATAATGTAGTTAACAACATCTCTAATGATCCGGGAATCGACTGCAGATTATAGGTTTTATACTTCGTGTGTCATAAAACACCGAATGCGGCTGTAATTTACCGTTTCTTTTTCATTTCATGCTTCGGAACTAGGTTTAACCATGTTGCAACTAAAGTAGTTCTAACCACTTACCATCGCCGGTATTGTAGGCCTTAAAGTAATTATATACTTTCGCAATACTAATTTCTGGCGCCAAGTATTAAAGTATAGTGTTAGTGCTATGTTACAAGACCTAAGTGCATTAAGAGCGTTGATGGCGAAGCGTGCTCGCCCAAAATACATTGGCTCAAAACATTCGTTTGCAGGAATACTATGGCATATTATTATAGTGGCAGATTAACAGTAAATGGCTGATATCTAGGCTAAGCGGGTTGGTAAAACATGTCTTACCATCCGAACTCGTCCACTTATTTATCAATCGGACGAAAGAATGCGCCTCGTACGTAGCTAAAATTTCTTTGCTTAATATATAGTCAATATCAAGATGTAAATATTTACTGTAATCATATCATCAGATTTAATAATTATTTGGCTTGATAAAAATTTCTTCTTGGGTTCTTGCGATGTTATAATGCATTTGGAGCGACCAATAAAAGGTTTTCAGAAGATGTAATTTACGCATATCACTGACTTCTCAATTTTATTTATATTTGTAGTTTCTCTGTGGGTAATAGTAAATTGCATCCTGCTATTAACATCATCAAAAACTATTCGATATTAGCTTTTAATTATTATTAACATAGTATCAAGTTTGTTTACACGAAAGTATATACCCACTTCGCTCTTATGTCATGCGATAGACACCAACCGGTTACCGTTTTCTTTTTTAATTACATCAATAATTTAAAGAGCGCGCCCGAAGTGCTGAAACCCTAATGGCGTTATCAAGTTTATAACTCAAAACAACGTGTTAACCGTCGGCGAACGCAAAGTGTTCGAGCTGAATAAATTATTAATAATTTAACGGCGTACCATGATACATATTATCGATGAACGCTTATAATTAAAATTCACTAGTGTAATGCGGTCTGACATTAATTGCTCTTCCAAGCATCTTTCGTTACGTAATACGTAATATAGTTAGTGTTAAAAATGCTTCACTGATTAGAAATTATAATACGTTTGTAGGCCTTTGTCTTTTGTGCAGTACACAATTAACGAGAGACTGTTGAGTCTTTGATCAGTGTAATTAATTTATTGATTTAGCATTATGCGCGTATGACTATGGACTATTATTATAGACATTTTATCCCGCGCATATGATTATAGACATTTTATCTAACGTAGATTATTATTAATACGTACATGTGAACCTTTTTCGTATATGAAAATTTGTCATTAAATACGTTATCGTGAGTGCAATGAGTTAATTCGTTTAGTATTAGTCGGTGAAAAAAATAGAGGGTGTTTCAAACAAATACTAAATTATATTTATAGTCCTAGGAGTTTTAACTTTATCATTTTAATGTTATCTAATGGTATTAATTTTTTTATATATACGAAAGTGAACCTCCTTCAGTTTAGCCCTTGGACCGCTCAAGAAATCTTCCACGGTCAATGTTTATGGAGGGAAAGGGGATTCCGTGAACAACGGCCATCCCAACTGTAAATAAGAGCCGGAGCGGATATTTCGGATAGATGTGAATTGCACGAGCGATGTGTCCGAATCTTGGAGGCAGTGCTTGTGTACGTTGACGGAGGTAGCCGTGGAATCCGTACGCATTTCTACCTAATCGTATCTTTTATTGATTTACGTATCCGATGGGCGAAGGTGTTTTTGTTTTGCTACACTATCTTCTGTTGAATAAAACACTAACAGTTTCTACGTTCCAATTTAAAGGAATAAATGATCAAAATAGTGTCAATACTATATCTCTTGTCTTCTACCGCAATTGCCCTTCAATGCTGAGATTATTGTCATATCTACGATTTTATATTACACAGTAATTAACCGTAGAGCAATGAGGTAATTTTTTTTAGCTTGTTTAAGGGCCATTTTCATCTAAAAAGCATTGCAAACCGCACGAACTTACGTTATTGCAAACCTGTATCACGCAGTATGAACTATAAGTACAAAATGATTAGGCCCTCATTGCCCCTAAACCTTTACGGAAATAATATTTATGTCCATATAAATAGAGATTACAGTACCACAACGGTGCGGACTTTAGTCTCGCATGGTATTGTGAAAAGTATTTTGCAATCTGTAACAAAAACATAACCTCTTCTTACACTTTGTGGTAAGTGGGAATTTATGAGGTTATTTGGGTCGGGCGTTAAATCAGATTTTGCGTCACACAGTTTATAGATGTTTGATATCTAAATAATATACCGTTCTTGAGTCATGTTCGATGTTGTAAATACATATGAGTAGGTTTCGTCATTTTTTCTCTCCAACTAGAATACTCTACACGCGGTTAAGGATCGACGAATTAGGTCGCTGTCTTTAAATAACTTGTCTACAAAAAGCTTGCTACTCGATAGCTTCATTTGAATAAATTAACTTTGGTTCGATTTGGAAGACGGAGTGGTTCTATCAAACACGCTAACTAACTACGGCCTAATTGTCACATGATGTGAAATTGTGTAGGCCTATTGATTACAAAAGAAAAAATGAAATTAGTTCTATGAAATGACGTAAAATGTATCCATATTATGAAATGAAAATGCACGGTTCGCAATAAACTATCGTGGTTATAATTTCAAACGGGAAGTCGCTCCCCGTGGAACGTAACCCGTCAACTCACTCCAGTGCGCGCCCTCGCTAACATCTCGGCGACAGTGTCTAGGTCGGCACTTAGCGCGCCCCTATTTCCTAAACGGGACCGGGTTTTACTTGCTCGCTTGAAATTCGTTATTTGTACGTTGTTTTAGTGCTCTCCTCTCAATTATTTCAACAGTAAAACGTCGTGTGACACGACCACAGGTTTCAAGTTATATAAATCATAATGTTATATATACAAGGCTAACCTTATAAATGATGTATTTCCTCATTTTAAATATATATCTTATTGCTACTCGAATCAAGGGCTTCGTTGATGGATCGGTCGGTCCATCGATAAACCAACTAATTTATGTTCATTTAGGAATTAGGAGCGCAGGTAAATTTTTATCGGAAAGGACTTGATCTTAGTTTTACATCATGTTAAGTAACAACAAAGCCGTATATGGTTGGGTTAGATTAATCAAGGGCCGTCTATAAAATTAACAAAATTAATTGACGTCAAAAAGTGCTACGTGGTGCTATTTTGATT
>DWQX01002252.1:0-22701 GCA_018245475.1 Pharmacophagus antenor
AATAACTATCACTGTCCAGATTGTAATACTCATGTGGCCTCGTAATTGAACACGGGATCACATGTGACAACGCAAGCGGTAAACCACTTCGTCCTGGCGACATTCAAAAGATAAGGTAATCTTACACCCAGCTGTAACATTAGACTCTGTTTTCATAGCTGTGCTAAAAAAGGTTGTTTCGTCCAGACTTCGGTATCGTTACTCCCAAACTGATTTTGTCCTACTTCTACTGAATGTTCCTATTTATGAATACTACCGACTCGTACATGAACGAATAAAATTTCAATTGTTTATGTAATGCCTATTTTCTACAATAAGCGTTTTTTTTAATAACAAATCCAATATAATTTCTCTGATCTGAATTTCTTTGAGCGGAAACTCATTAATTCTTATTGAAAATCCCTACAGCCTACTTTCCCACTACTTCGTTTTTCAGAGATCATTAACAGAATCCCTTCAAAATAGGTCTAGGATATTCGATGATTAGCCTGAAGAAATTATCAAACATATATTTATATACGTGAAGTAAAAGGTTACTTTGAAATTCCAAACAGACACATAATTTTTAAATATTTTTATATATATGTACTTTTTACATAAATTATGTAAAAACTGTTTAATTTTGGTAAACCCAAAGCTCCTTGAAGGCGTTATTTAATAAGCTTAATTATAGTAATTTAGTCGCTTCGGATTTCCTTCATTTTGTTTATTAAATTTTAACTTCTAAACAATTTCGTAACGATGTTCCGACCCATCTAGTTGGTAATATAATAAAATTTAATACTGAGTTAAAGCGTTTATGAAATTAAAGAAGAGGCATTATGTTCAGCTCTTATATTATGGAATAAACTATTCATTTTATAAATTACTGACTGAGAGGACTTTTAAATGTTGAATTCAAAATATTTCCACGTTCGCAAATACGTTTACGCAAATACGTATAAAATTAATTATTATATTATTTATAAAAAAAGCAAAAAAAAAAAACTACAAAGCATGGCAGACACCATATTTGGATCTTTTCAATAAAAAATTAGAAAATTTCCCGATTTCTACATTTGTAATGTAAACATATTTAGTTATTTATGTGCGCGACAAGCAAAACATTATAACTATATATTTTGAATAGAATGTTAGCAATGAATTAAAATTATTAAATTCTCAAATTATACCACACAATAATGGCTAATGGCACTAAAATCGGCTCATAACTCTTTTTATTTTAATATTCGAAATAGACCAGGTATGAATGCGATTTAAAATATTTCCATTAATAAACCAAATATGCCTTACCGTACATTATTACGTCTAATGTTCGTATTGTGTTCGAACAATATAATTGATTTATTCATTCGCATAAAAGGGTATAACTCCTATTCCTATTGTATAACTTCTTTTGCTTCCATAAGAGCTTAGAACGGATGAAAAGAATCGCTTAATATTACTACTATACAATAGATCATTAGCGAATTCTTCGAGGTAAATATATGATAGTACGTACATGAAATTAAAACTAAAAAGAACACGAACAAAGAATATCCAACACTTATATCATAGAGGAAGCCGCAAATGCAAACAGAGATTTTCGTGTTACAAGAAAAGCGGTTAGACGCATCACTTCGGAGTTTGTATATCTAACCGCTAGTAAACAGAATTGAACGCAATATTAGAACCACATCTATCTTTACTTTATATACAATTTAATCAGACTGTGCTGCGACGATATATTGCCATGTATAGCTAGTAATTATTACGTATAATAAAAACTAATTTACATTTACGATGCCAGTAGGTCAATGATAATCGAAATTCAAATGAGACAAACTTGTATTGCGCATCGAGCAATCGCGTGTAATTTTTTTTTATGATTTGAGAAACCCGAATGTGCTACTGACTTTATGTAGCGAGTTTTATGCGACAAATAATAACTTTTGATGTCAGCCTTCTGGACGGGAGATTCGACTTTACGCTCATAGCCGCCCATAATCTGATTATAACCCGCTCGTTAAAATATATTAATTATTAACAGGCTTTCATTAGCTTTATTCATCAGCGGCACTTTTAGATTAGCTAACTAAATAATTTGTTTTAAACTGTAATAAGGGAGCATTGAGTTCAATGTATTTGCATAAGTCTGACGAAAGACAATAGTCCAGTTTTCGAAAAGATAACCTAAGTACCAACCGCCAAACATCTTTTACAATTTTTTTGTCGTATACCATGGTTTTTTCCGTATCGGATTGTTACAAGATATTTTAAATTCGCTCCACTAACTACCGCCTTCAATATTAACCTCCCATCATAACAGCATTGATGTGTTGAAGCAAATTGGGAAGTAGCGCCTCCAGGACGAGCATGAATCACTATCTACGGGCTCATTGTCACTGAACATCGTGTGATATTGAGATCAAGTTGACCCTTTGCCGATTAATAAAAAAATATTTATTTTTAACACCATAAAATAACAAAATAATCTCCACTTAAAAGGTATTGAAGGCATATTTAACATTCGATCACTAGTCTGTCCAAGCAATTCACTGGAATTGTCCACAGTGCATTGTCCAATCTAACATCTCGTTTCGACTACAATTCACAGCGTATTCCATTATGTCATGTGTCGAACAATGTAATCCTGTCTGACATCACGACAGAAGCCGTTAGGGTTGCCAAGATTATATTGTATTTGAAATATGAAAGGTATCAAAATTCACACGTCTGAAAATAATATTTATTGGTGATAGTAACTCGAGTTCATTTTGTTATTTCAAAATTATTACCTAAAGTATGACCATCGAGAATTAAAGTATAATTTCTACGCGAGGCAAGAGTTTATCTATACAAAAACATTCATACAAAAACGAACACTGGATGTAATTGTGTTCTTTAAATATACACATTACTTCACTAAATTGTAATCGAATTGACTTCCAAATTTTTCGTCAAAATTATTTGTCATAATTTCATTAAATTCATGAAGGGAAGACAGCGCGCTCGATAAACTGGTACACAATAATAATATTACATCTACATTACTATTTAGCGATAAGAATATGCCGTCTACAAAAAATAAACCTGTGTTATACAGAAGTTTCCGTGTTACAAAGTCAGTGATAACTTATACACTCATTGATCTGTATAACTAAACAAGAATGTATGTAAGAGCAATTCTATTTGTTAATATTTATGTAAATGTCAATCACATCATTACAGACAGATAACCTCGTAACGCAAGAAAATAACTTGAAAATTATCACGCGTGGTAAATATAAAAAAAAGTTATTCCGGATCGCATAAAATGTTTAACGAGGAACGTTCGTTTGTTATATAAAAGTTGCCTCGATACCAATAAAGTAAGATAACATAAAAATATGGAAAATCAAATTTATTCAATATAAACGTATAACGAAACTGTATCTTAATATTATCCCCATATCGGCAAAAAGTAAATGTATCGAACTGCCGGTAGGGTCAATAACCTTCTAATGTCATTATGTTGTGTATGAGTAACGTCACATTTTCTCTCGTGTGACCCAGTGTCTGAAAGGATTCTCATTTTTATCGATGAATGGAAATTTGTTACTTATAAATACTAGAGATGTACTTACAAAAATGTACGAGGAGGCCTGAATAAGTAAACAATAAATTATTTGCATCTGCGGTAATCTGTTAACCTCTTGTAACACAGAAATCATAGGTTCGATTTAGGCACACCATGAAGGAAGTCTGGACGGATGTAAAATTTTTCGAATCCCTTGGCTAGATACCAGCGTTAATATTAATAAATATTACTTATTCCTCTTTTCTTAACGCAAACATATTTCGTTACGTAGTCTGCAGGTTTAATTCTGTTTTATTTTCCTGCACTGTTCAGTGTAAATATTTTTACTTTTTAGCAAAATTCATTTCATAAAAAGTGGGAACGGTAAACAGGCAAAAAAAAAGTGTTAAATCGGGATTATAATATTTCATACCAATCATTGACACGAGAATCATTCAGACAAATATAGTGCCATTACGAACAATCCAATTATCGACCCAATCAAGTTTGTTACTCAGTCAATAAGCTCTTGGACATTTCATCGAGTGCTAAGTGGTAAGCCGACATTGATCGAGAGGGTAAGCTAGTCCGACACGTACAAATTTAAAATCCGTTTGAATAATATGAAACAGCTCGCATAACATAAATAATCTTTGTATCTGTATATTAATACATTCTCGTAGTTGCATTGCATTACTTTTTAAAAAGAATTGTGAATTTTGAGTTAAAAAAATAATATTAGGGAAAACTGCAGAATACTATGTATATATGTTACAAACATAACAAATTGTTTTTATCCAAACTAAGAATTGACAGAAAAATGGCAAACTCAATAATTGCGAAGCGATTTCATGAAGATACAATAAAAAAATCAAAGTTCACACTTTCGATTCTAATGCATGTAAATTAACTATTCATTCCATAAAAGAGTTGATTCGCAACATTCATTCCACAATAGCTGGTCGATCACCACTGCACTGCTTCATGTAGACTTACGTTCAAAATAACATGTATATAAGAGATAAAGAATTTTTTTTCTAATGTTTGCCGATTGACCGCAATTGCTTTCCGTCAATCAGCGAGTGATGGAAAACAATTTCATTTCAGAATGTTCTTTCAATAAAGTACATGAAACGTAATTTTAGTTTGTGCTAGAAAAGCTACAATGTAATTTCTTCTCGGTCTATGTTTCTGCCCCCAGGGGGTATAATGCTGCCTGTAGCTTGTTTCAGCCAACGCCATGTTGCTCTTCCATCTAATCTTATTACAGTTAAATTACATAGTTCTATTATCAGGAAATATAGTCAGAAAATATCAAAGATTAAAACAATGTACGGAGTTAAAAACAATAATCGAGAATAAAATAATTTTCACAGTCAATTGTTCAAATTTACTCGTTGCCAATTTTAATATTTCAATAAGACAAACATAAATATTTTCCGCGTTGAAATTTTATTTAATAAAATTAAATCTGTTAATAAAAAACACAAGTATTGACAATATATTACAACTGCCAAATTTTGTTTAATTTGCCATTCCTAAGAGTTTTACTATTATAATAATTACCATAGGAGCAACTAAAATATACATTCTTTAAAATAAAAAATGTGTTATTGAAATCGAACTCCTAAAAAAAATATTTTCCTTTCTTTTAGTCAGTTAAAAAGTAATTAAAAACTGTTACGTAGGTAAAGATAAATCAATTACACTTTTTTATCAACGTATTTCATCTTGGGCACATGCTCTTTCCCAATATCTACTAAATTGTTATTCGGGTTAGCTGGCAGAATAACTTAAGATGGATTAAGTGTGCCTGTACTTTATTACAGGTATGTGTACAAAGATAAAATAAATGAATAAATCAAACAATCCAAAAATATCTATCACCTTTTTCTCGGAAGCATATTTGCTCTTCAGTCGATGGAAAATGTACAAGATTAATAAAGCCAGATAAGAGGTTTTCCCTTTTATCGATTTACATATATCAAATTGTAGCACGGACGCTCGGCAGCGTTTTGCATATATTAAAATGCAAACCAGCGTGTTAGCGTCAAGCGGTTCACATTTTCAAGTGGGCGGCGTAAAATTTTTAACGTGATACATTTTATATTGATACAAGTTGACAGTTTATGTGTAATTCTCAACGTTCAAACGTTTATTTGAACTAACTGATCCACGCATATATAACAATGACCGTATAATAGAATACAAAACAGATTATAGCATACTAAGTAAAACAATATAATTAAATACAAATACAGAAAATTAAAATGCCCAATGGCTGGTCTTCTCTTTAAAAACGATGTTTTTCAAAAGATTTTTGGATAAGAGGAATCTTAAAATTAATACACAAATTAGTTGAAGGTTAAGCAAACTATAACTATCTGGCTACAATGAAATTATTCTAGTTATAAAATAAATATCAATTACAATTAAAGTAAATTGTTCTTTTTTTTTAATTTGAAGCCCCCAACTACAGCATACCTAATAAAGTTATTTTATTGATATTTGTTAATAATTAGATAGTTCATACACATTGTTCGTTAAATGGGTGTTTCTGTAGTCATATATGAGAGAGTTAGAGTTTTCTGGCCGTTTTTCTGGGCTTAGCTGTACGAAATGGAAGTTAAGACACTTCAACATGATCTGAAGTATTTTTTTTTGTGTGAAAAAGTGACTCAAACTCAAGAGTCTTTAAGTAAAATTAAAACTATAAATAAATTGTCCATAACATGCTGACATCGTTTAGGATTAAATAACTCTGTACTTTTGTTGTTCCCTGTACGTGATAAAGTATATTACCTGACCTGAGTAACGATATTGCAAGCAAATTTTACATCGAGAAATTATATTAACTTGAGATCACGTAAACTTATGTTAAAAATTTTAATATCACATTCCGTTGCGATCCCTTTCGAGAATTCTGACATGAAATATTACGTAATGCGAAAATTGATTCTGAAATAAGGCAGTATATATTAAGCTACTAATACGTAGTACTTGCCTCAGTGGCGCATTGATGTCGTTTACTTTATAATACGCAGATCTTTGATTTGATTGCGGTAACATGAGTGATGGAATCCGGATTTGCCTACTCCTCCGCCACCATAGCAGCATTGCTTTGTTTCGATAACCATACATACGAGAGGCGGAGTATTATGGACGAGCACTCTTCACCATTGGCCTCATTGCCACTTAACATCATGTGTCAACCGAGGTTAAATGTTAGCTTATTGCCATCAAAAATAATGTACATAGTATATAAGTAATGAAACAATAACAAGATCTCAATAATTTCAAAGCAGGTCTTTGCATCCGATGATTGACTAATTTTTGTATTTTTAATATAGTTCTTTTTTGCCAATATTTGCAAGTAACACTAGGCCACAAGTTGTTATAATTTAGCACTAAAATAACTAACAAAAGAAATGTATTTTCGGCTTTAAAGTATTTACTTCAACAAAAAGAACGTGAAAAGGTTTGTTAAGAGTCGACAACACACAATTTTTGTCGCCTGTTCGGCATCAAAATCATATAAAAAGTTTAATTTTAAATTTGTTCCTCTCTACACAAAAAGAACACACAGATCATATACGTCCGCCTCTTATGTTATAAATGAAGAATATTTAAAGAGGTTTATTTAACCAGTTGTTTTTGACGACTACATCCGTCACTGGTAAAATACTACGATACATGACAAAATCACATTTTTCAAAAATTCTGACATTATTTACGTGTTATATAAAAAAACATTACGATAAGTTACACTTAACGATAAGTTATAATTTTCAGTCAATTTTACAAACGTTTGACAGTTATTTTTGTATTTATATAATTAAGATTATAGAATTAAAAATTATCACAACACACTTAACAGATGAGAAGGAGGTACGATCTATGCTTGCAGTACTATGCAAACAATAAATTAACCGAGGACGCATTATCGCATCCAGGACCGTGGCCCCGAGAGTGGTCGGGAATCTCGGTCTTATACCAAGAGTGGCTGCTAATGGGTAAAGCTTTAAGTACACTTTGTTACTTTATTTTTTTAATGAACGTAAAAGTATTCAGGTTTTTGAGATTATTCACAATTTAGTTACATTGCCAATACAAATAATAACCCATAATAGTAAAACTAGAAAATATTTTAAAATCTTCAAACGATTTTACAATGTTTTTTTTTCATAATTAAAGATAGGACTACTTCTTAAGAAGTTAATCAGATTAATAGATCAATATCGTTTCAATCGGTTGTCTCTTCAATTCCCTCCTTCGTTAGTAATTAGATACCAAACCTTTTATTTTAAAACTGTTTTATTCTCATCAGTATAAATACCTTAAATTATTTTCGTATCAATTATTTAAAAATTTGAATAGGTGACATTAAAAAAAAAATATGTGTAAAAGGTATTGCAAAAATTCCTTCTTAAAACCAAAGTTAGTAAATGCTTCAAACCATAAAGTAAATTATAACACGATAAAATAAAAACATTATTTCATTAATACGTAAACGTTCCATTAAACTAAATAATCCGATTAATCAAAAATTGACATCTGTCTTAAGTTGCTCCTCTAAAACTCATTTGCGCGTCCCTTCGAATATGAAACGAGGAATATCTAAATTTATTAATAATTATGGCTTTGCGCTTTTTAAAACATTTATAACATATTGTAATTAGAAGTTTATAAATAGTAGATTAAAATAATTGATATTAATTATTTAAAAATATTATTATTACTATTACTATTTTTACACTATTTAAAATCAGTATCAAAATGTTTTTTTAATAAATTTCGTAAATTTAATTCAAATATTTAATGTTCCGTGGATGTTGCGCGATTTAACTTTAAATAATATTAATAGATAATGTTTTTAATACGTTTCTTTGACCAAATTGTAATTGACTTTTTATGACAATAGAAATCGGATATAAAAATAAACGACCTAATATATTATAAATTAGTGAAAAAAAAAAGCCTATTGAAATGCGATGATATACATAAATCCTTATCACTAGATTTAAGATACCTGCGAATAAAGACGTTTGTAGAAAGGTTTTTTTCATACTATTCCGAACGATCAAAGTATCAAGCGCCTTTTATATAACTTACATTGAAACAGATTTCTTTTCATTCTTAACAATAAACGTTGACAAACAATAAATCAAATTTCAAAGTAAGAAGTATGAATAGTTTTTAACTAATACGAATATTTTAAAATTATGCAGTACATTATAATTGCCAGTATTGCTCTATATCATAATTAATTATAATTATTTATACATATTGCCTAATTATTTGTGGGAATGTATTTATTTCTTAATCAATGTAATTAAAATTGAAAGTGTTTAAAATGATACTAACAAAAACGTTAAAATAATGAAAGTAGCCAGTTCACCTTGGCTCCTACTTTCCAAGATGTAATCCTGGAATGCATTGATCGCCTTCAGTTACTAGGTATTGAAATATCTTTAATCCTTAACTCTGGGCGATTCGTTGAGTACAAAGCCAAAATAGCTGCAAGAGAGCTGGAAGTCCTTGCAAAAGAGTGGTGGTACTTCACACCGGGACAGCTTTTATATCTGTATATAACACATGTCCGGTCGTGTGTGGAGTGATGTAGTCACATTTGGGTGGGCGCTGCCAAGTAACATTTACTGTGGACATTCCCCGTATTAGAACAATGTGTTATTCTTATTTATAATTATTAGTGTTACTTATATTGTTGTGTCAATTTATATGCTTGATATTTATTTATGATATATTTTTTTAAACACGATGGTGATATTGTTGTGTGTGGGGCAAACGTATAAACTTACCATTAAATTACCGTTCTTAACTTCAAGATGAACATTAAAAAAAACTTAAACCCATGAGTCAAACACAAAAAATAAGATAATGTAAAGAATAAACAAACTTCTACGAAATTAATTTTATGGAAACTATTTGTATTAAGTAAATACACTCTCTATTATTGGGGTTTGCCTAGAGCGAAAGCATTCGTTTACGTATTTACCAAAACTATTTCGCGAATACGTGACATATTTCTTGTGTAAAGATGAGTCTCGTTATAACGGTGGGAGTATTTCTTTATGAATATATTTCGAATAAATAGATAAAGCTATTGTAGGCGACTGTTTAACTTTAGTATTTTGGTCTATAGGCATAATCGATTTCAACATATTCACTTTTCAATGGAAATGTAATATTTTATTCACAAACAATTACCCTCCTACTTCAGTTTCTACAACACTACGCTACTAACATGTCATGTGTTAAAAAAAAATCTCGACCTGATAACTTTTGGTCTGTAAAAAAATCGCTCACTGCTTCCCGGTGATAAATATGGCATAATCCACTTAACAATGTTGTTATTTTCATTCCCCTCACAATACGATTCGCCATAATAAACCAGTAAACTCCATTAAAACGTTATATAACTCAACTAAAAATGAAACATTTATGGCCGGTATAGCGCGAGAGTTGTTTATGAATCATGAATAATAAAATTTAAATGTAAACAGTAAAAGACATCCGTTTTTACAATTGTACTACATAATGTACGTATTTATCTTTATTCATATTTCCTTTTCGAAGTGGTAATAATTTGATGCAATGCAATAAATGAATTTAGAATAAAAATAAAAAAAAGTTGCCATTAACAAATAAAAAATAAAACAAACTATGGACATCTTTCTATCGAATTTCTATCAAAAGTTGTTGCGACAAAATGATTTGTCTCGTAATCCTGGTATTCAACTTTTCTCTATGGATATGTAAATCAAACATAGTTGATTTATATATTTTTATTTAGTGGTTTTGTCACAACTTTGCATTCACTTTCAACATAGTATGAGCATCCTATATTTTTAATTTAGGTAATTGAATATAATGTTAGATAATTGTAGTTGATTTAATATAATTTTCAAAACACAAATACTTTACAGAAAAAATTGATTATCCTTCAATATCAAAGCTTTTATTTTTTATGTTTAACTGTACAATGACAAAATTTTGGTGCATTCTTTTTGTTAGAAAAAGTAATTACAAGTTAGCCTCAAACAAATTAAAAAAGAAAAACAATTCCAACCCGTATAAGGAAATGATTAACTTTTGGAAACTGCAAAAATGAATTACTTTTACTTATACATGATTTTAAATTTTCTTTAGTGTTCGCTTTCATTTTTAGATACAAGTAACTTTTAAATAAATTCTGACTCATTCACTGACTGACCTATTTATCAAAACACAGCCTAAACCGCTTTCCTAGTCACATTAACTTGGAAATGTGTATTTAAATTTCAGCAGAGAATATTTTTAAGTTGTACACCTAAAATCCAAATTTAAATATTTTTTCTCTACTTCGATGTACTCAAAAATTGGTACACATATTATAGGGGGATTAATCTTATTAGATGAAAAAAATTTCCACACCCAAAGAAAATAACCGCAGACAACATAATTTTGCTTGAAATTAATTTTGTGCTGTACATAATCTTATACTAAATATGAAGATGGGGCTCCTAGGAAGTAAAAAAAATATTTTATTACATGAACACAGAAGTGGAACGAAATATTCTGACGTCGCAAATAGAAAACAAGAATATCGTTAAAATTATGTCTGTGTTACGATGCTATGAAATACAAATATGATTGAATAAGCAAACACATAGTTACGCCTTGTAACTTCCGCGATAACTTTTATGACTTTCTGTATTGAAACTCTGCTTTATATCTCACTATAAACAGGGCACTACAAGCGTATTGCACAGGAAATAGATGATAATGAAATACTTACACCACCGATGGAACAATATGGCGTAGTTTAATTTTTAATGAAAACTTAAAATATAAAACTTGATATATATATTCCGGAGAATGTGTGTCAGTGCACTCTAGAAATTCGTAGGATACGAAAACGAAGGTGATTATAGTAGGCAGAAATCTAATGAAGTCAGTCTTCAAATAATCGAATGCTCAGTCTTATTAAAAAATCAGTTTGATGCTGAAACAAAAATTCAAAATATTGATGATTCTACAATAATGATAGCTTATAAGTTTCAACCTTACGAATAAATTGATCACTGTTATAACGTAGATATTTTTCATACAAGTGCAGAATTTTGATTAACTGTTATTTGCTAAATTTCGCCAAAATATATAATAATAAAAACAAATCTTTGTTTTTTTTATGGTTATTATCATAAAAGATAAGAAAAAAAAATTTAAAATCGAAATTGAGAAGGTTAAATATTAAAACGCATTTGTATCATAAAACATTTTTATTATAAACAATAATTAAAAAACATATTTTATATTATATACAGGTAATCCAATAACAGTATTTAGAGGCGTATACTATTATGATCGGAGAGAAGGGAACAGATTTAATATATTATACACCGAGACCTCACCTCTCCGAGTATCGCAATATACGCATAAATCACAACTGTCCCCAGACCTCCTCAATAAACTTTATTACAATATCAAAATTGCCTTATTATAAATGCAATCAGAATACCGCCCTTCCCTCTAGGAGACACTCCGTATAAAACATAAGAAGATAGACGATAGTTTTAAAAAACACCTAAAAAAGATATACGACAAATAACACTCCTAATAACATCTAACACTGATTTTATACATAGAAAAGAATATAATGGAATGAAGTTGAATATTGCCGAAATAAGAAAGTTCTGAATACCAAGTGCGCAATAACATTTGATCATCCAATTTTAGGTACACGTCCTTCCCTTCTCCTTAGATGTGTTAACCCTTAAATGCTTTCGTGTATAGTCCAATCTCACTTCATTTCGTCTAAAAAACCTGTGTTTCTGCAACGATAACCACGGGCAACCGTATATTAAAGAAATAACTTCAGAATAGGCTGTATGGTATAGGCTCTAATCTTTGCCTGCATCGTATGTGGCGAATTGAACAATAACAGAAATATCTTAACATTACTTTTTGCGGGAAAATTGGTATTTTATTGTTAGTGAGTGAAAAAGTTCAGAGTTACTTGGATAGAAGCCGTGCATTTAAGGGTTAAGCTCATCGCCCTCTTACACGAGAGTGAGTGACACGTTACGATAGGTTTGACTTAGCGGCTGAAATAGGTACTGAGGTGCCTAAATACAGTTGCTGATGGTCTTCGATAATAAGAACTACCACCATTGAGTTATTTGGAATTACTGAGCTGATAACACGATACTAAAAACGTTCAGAGGAAATTAATGTATTACAGTACCACTGAACTATACCCAGAACGGTGAAACTATCCATAGACGACAGTAATCACTTACCATTACGTGAACTGCAAGCTCGTTTGTTCCATCTTCCAAATAATAAGAAAAAAAAACGTTGTTAAGGGCATCGCATATTATTATTAAAAGATCAACACCCTGCTCGTCGCTACATATTAAAAAGAAAATATTTTATCTTTAACCACTGTTCTTGAAAGAAGGACTTTTATAAATAAAAGGTATCAATAAAAATAGTCGTTGAAAATTCATATTTTTTGGTTTGAATCCAACCAATATTAAAAAAAAAATTCGTGTAGTATCTATATTAAGATGTGAATTTATAAACAATAAATTAAATAATCGCCTTAACCAATTTTATGTATTGTAACATTATATATCGTATTGATAAATTAAATTTTTAAAATAAAATTATTATATGTTCTATCTATAGAGGCGAAAACTATTTTATTAACGCCATGGAGTATGATTCTCAATGTATATTATGGCTTTTATAAATTATTTCCCGACATAGGTTTAAAACAGTCATAATATATATTTAAACTGTTTTCTCTTAAGTAGACACTATGGGCAAAGATGGAAGACCTTAATAATGGCGTCCCTTAGTAACATATTTCAGCTAAAAGAATTAAATAATTATGATATAATAAGTGCAATAATAAAGGCTCTTATAGTTATCTCATAGAATGCAGGTACATGCGAAGTACATGATATACCTCTTTATGATACATAACAAAAACAAAACAAATTATGAACCCAAGTTTTAATGTGCATAAATTCAACCCTCTTAAATAACACCAATATATCTTTCCCAAATTAGGTGACTAATGCACAGATAAAAATACCCTTTACATATATTTATACACTGTCAACTCTTGGTGGGTGGGTACGGAAAAATAATGTGACCAAATTTAGTTGTATATGGTCAATGTCAACATGTCCCATCACCGTGTCAATGTGACATTAACCTTAACCTAGTCACATATCGCTATCAATAAATAAACTTTTAAACTAGATAAGATCCCTAATCCCGCCGATAAACCAGTGAGCCAGGATTGAGACTAACCAGCGATTATGAAAGAAATTATATTTTAATGACACATGCCATTAATAGGGAGACATACCGATTATTGTACCTTTCAAATTATTAAGTAAATTGTATTCATATTTTCCATGCGTGTGAAAAGGACAAAAAATCCGTGGCACAGAAAAGCAATTCTTTGTTCATTGTTGAATTAATCGTTGTTGGATCTTAAGGTTGATAATCGCATATATCAGCTATTCAATACCTCACAAGCGCCAACATTCTGTGACGTTAGACACATGGTGCGTAGTTTTGTCGCTAGATGGCGAGCGGTTTTCCGCGACACTGGTCGACTACGTAACCCGTGAAGCGTTTTAGGAACTTCGGATACTCGCGCTTATATACCGCGCGGAGTACACCAGCCGGGGCCCACCCGCCAGGATTCACTGAAATGAACCGTCTTTGTTATTTTTCTCATTTTCTAAGCGCCACTAGTATAAATGCTTGACATATTTTAATTTTACAGGTTTTTACTCATTCTAATATCACACACCATCGGAAAAGTAATTTAGTAATATCGACATTATTAAAACATTTCCATTTGAAACGCTAAGGCATGGAGACAGTTCTTCATAAACTGCCCTTTTTTCAAGAATAAGGGCGTTTAGTAATCAAACAACTCAATATATAATGCTATGAAAGCCTGAATATTTTGGGTGAGCTCACTTCACTTTCTACGGCTTTATTGTTACTTAACAATTTATCGACCGATACCTGACTTTTAGGCTTTTCGTCGTCGCCGCTCGCCCACAATTAGCCCGTTTATCTGACTTTTGTAGCTGATGCCTATTGAGAGACAAACTTTCAGACGATTATTCAATTCTTTAATTCTACACATTCATTTTTAAATGGGAAAAAAAAAACTTGTGTGGTAGACTTTATAGAGAAAAACACAAGATGAGAGAATTTCATTCATTTGAATTAATTTGAAAATGAAGTGAGGAAAAATACTTATGGTCAATAAAAAAATTTAACGAAGAAAATAACGCGATATATTTAAAGTTCTTTATTTTTCCTTAAGCGCATACAAAGTGGATGGTATATCAAAAGATCTAGTAAGTTTTTATGTGTACTAATTAATTAATGACTTGCTTACAGCAGACTTTGATAAGCACCGATAGTATCGTACAGAAAGAATTATGAAACAATGTGTATCTTTTGTGTAGAGATGATTTTTTTGTGAAAATATATAATAACAATACTATACTTCGTTACATTAAAACAACATTATTTATTTGGCTGAACTGAATTAGTTTAAATTTGTAACAATCAAAATATGCCAATCTATGCCGAACGCCTATAGGCGCCCACAGTATTCAAGGGGTTAATTGTAATTTAATAAAGGATATTAGACAATGTCCAGATTGTTCGATTACTACATGAGTCGCCCGTATATTTAAAGTTTTTTATTCAACAATCAGCTAACATTTGACTTAACATGATGTTAAGTGACAATGAAGCCGTAGATGGCGAAGCGAGCTAACGCAGAATACTCCGGCTATCATAAAAAACGATATGAGTAAATAATACAAAAAATAAATTACCGGTGCTACAGTAGGCGATGCTCGTTGTTATGTTGTCGCGGGTGGGCGTTTCGCCAGCCGGCCACGCGCTGCGGCAAGCGAGACACACTGTCACGAATAGCCGGATGCACGCTCCCGTATTAGGCTGTAATGTGACAATGTAAAATCAACATTATGCCATTGTCTTAAAGTGCTATATACAAAAACAACTACTATCATCTTTGCTAAATACAAGGTGCGAGCGTTAATTGTATATCACATGCCGTCGTATTCGTAGATTATCGTTTTTATTTGTATAGCGTATAGACGAGATCAGCAAAACGTAACTGGTTACAAGCGTGTTCATAACAACAAAGTCGGACTCTTATCGGCTAAAATATCACGTCCTTTGTTCTCGCCATTAGTAGGAAGTGGTGTAACACTTTCGTATAAAACTGCAACGGCGATATTTTCCTAGTCTCCGGCAAAAGAGAACTACCACCAGTAATAGTTTTATAGCAAATTTAGACAAAAAAAATCTAGATGTTTAGAGAAACTCAAAGTAGTTCAGTATAATTAATGATGAGGGTACATCGTAATGATTAAAGCATTTCACTTATAACCAGATGAATACAACAACTAAATAAACATAGAAAGCTATCATATATCAAAAATCATTAAACTATGGAATGAACTTTTTGTCGAGGTTATATTTTCAAGCTACAGTGTGGGATTCTTCAGAAAAGTATTTAGGTTTCTCCTGGGTCAGCAACGTCACTAGCGTCCATAGGCTATGATAATCGCTGACCAACAGGCGGGCCGTAAACTTGATTGCCACTTTTGTAGAATGAAAAGGAAATTTACCGGGTAATCGTTGTTGGTGGTGGAGTGATTGGTGACTGCGTATGTATTCGCGTCAGCGGCGCGTGCATGCGACCAGAACAGCGCGTCCCGCTGCGACGCCGGCCAAATGCGCTTGAACGTCTGATGGAATACCAGCGCGTCGGACGATATCTCTTCAACTATCGTCATCGTCTCAAGCGTTGCTGTAATGGAAATTTATTATTTTTTTTACTCGTCATTATTTAAATGCATTTGTGCGGATTGCGCATGCCAGCCACATAAACTCTTCTTCTTTGTCAATGCCTCTCCATTGTTGAAGGTTGGCAATCAGTAAATTAAACATCTCCTTGTCCATGACTACCCAGAAAAGTTTTGGGACTGTTTTTATACCAGTCCACTCCCGTATATTGCGTAGCATTACTTCCTGTGTCTTTTATTATCTTGTTTATAATACCACCCCTTAATATGTCACATTCGCCGCCTTATCTAACAAATTCGTTAATTTAAAATTATTTATTAATTTCATATAATTAATCACCGATTGTGTTTATTTTGCACCTTTATATTTCTTTTAATAAAAGATCATAATTAATGTTTCACCTAAGAGTTCAATACTTCAAAAATTATGCAAAAAATATTTACAATTATTGAATACTGCTCATAAAAGACTGAAGCGTACATGAAACTAGGAAGAAAGAACAACTGAGGCGCCACCATACTATTAAACAGAGATCAATATATATTTACACAGATGTGTCATTTAAGTCTCACATTTTAAAATCTGCATTAAAAAGATAGCCAAGACAGCACTAACAAGTCTAAATTGTTAGACATTAATTTTTATTTTGTTTTGTCGTCTAAAGACGTTTAACAAAATTTTACACGAGTAAAAGCACCTTTTTTTTTCAAAAAAAAGTAAAATACTTGAGGGAGTTAGAGATAGTAAAGGTTATTGTCGATCAAAATAAAAAAAAAAACGTTAAAAGGAAAAAGAGTCGCAGTAACATGTAACAATGACCGACGCTTTTCAGATATCGTATTCAAAAAAGCTCAATGATCCGATACTTGATGGAAAATAGCTCGCTAAACTCTTTCCTAACGTCCATTATTGAACATATGAGAATAGGCAATTAACACAAGACCTTCAACGAAACCTTTTGTTGAATGCCTCTTTTATATTATGAACTCATAAAAAATGTCACATTTTAACTGCGTTTTTGTCGAAAATAGTGGATTTTAAACAAAACATAAACTTAAAATGTATTAAGTTAGACATGTCATATAATTTTACACTTTTCATTGTATCGAATTTGTCTCACTTTGCAATGTGTTCTCTCCGGAAAGAAATAGTCTCCCAATATGATCTTGTCTGCTCTTATAAAATGGCATTACTAACCTTGGTGAAATTGTAATTGTCTTGCAACTTAAAGATGAGTATTTAACACTAGATTTACCAAGCTACTAGGTAGACCAAGCCTACATAAAATGTTCCGTATACTAATATGCGTTTGACATTTTTAATTTTTTACACCGCCTCTGGCAACATTATTCTATGCATTAATATAATAAATCTAGTGTTAAGAGTGCGAGCTTACCGTCAGGCACGCCCCTGACATGAAAAAAGGAATTTGGATGGTGATAAGGTGTTTTCAAGCCCGCCTGTCTCGCAACCACCTTTTATGTCATGCTACCATAACAACAGCTGGTTTTCGGCAGTTATTCATGGAAGACCCAGATTGTTCTGGGCTCCTCATTGTTACTTAAACATCATATGATATTGAAGTCAAATTTTACCCATAACAGATATATAAAAAATAACGATAATAAAATAAAACCTTTTAATACTATAATGGGTACTATCCATACGTGTAATCAATACTATAAATAATTAAATGTCACAACGAATCGCGCAAAATATTTGTTTGCACAGAACGCGCAAATCTTTTATAATTTACACATCGATCGCCGTGTCATTATCCATATAACAATACTCATTATTTTCTTTAAATACATAGTGTTAACCCTTTGCGGAACTCTTGTAGAATGAATTAATGTATAAGATGAAACAGAAACATTTAATGTCGTTAAATAAAAAAAAAATTTATATATGTTCTAAAATATTCTCGATTCTCGGTCTATTACACGAAAACACATACGCAACGGTAGAAACGCTTGGGAGGCTATTTACCGACGGTCGTCCGCAAAGGGTTTAAAGAAGATTAATGCGTTCTGAAGATAAGTTATCCTCATCAAAGTATAGATCGTCCCATACCCTGTATGATAATTATATAAAATTAGTAACATAGCCACCCGTATAACATGGGGCGAAGTAATCATTAGGTCAACAAATTTTGTAAATACCATTCGACAGTTATCCCAGAAACTGAGTATTGTCCAATTTAGTTATTTCACAGAAATACCAAATTCCATTACGTATTAATAATTTATTATTTTTTATCATACTGCTACTAGATAAAAAAGAAAATTTAATATGGAAAAATTAGGACAGTAAAGAAGTTCCATCCCACAAGGATATCGACCTCTTTCATTCACTAAAAAATTAATGAAGCTGTTGCATTAACGTAAATATGAATGACTGAATAAATGAATGAAATGAACTTACTCTCCCATTCATATCTGTATCGCGGGTTAAAGAAGTAATGGCACATCTCGCGGGCCGACACACCGCGGACCTTGTGCATCGCCTTCAGCGGGTCCATCACCATGCCGTCCACCTCCACCTCCCTGCGGTACCCGAGTTTATGAAGTTCACATTATTGATCCAAATGTTACTTTGTGGATATCCCCGAGTTAATAAAAAAACGCGTTTCGCCACGTTCGAAACACGTTGAGATTGTAATTTAGTCATAGTATTTGTGATTAAATGAAGCGGAAATTAGCTAAATAATCTTGTTTTATTAATATTCACTCAAATTACACGCTGTGTAAGATGCAAAGGTAAATTTGTAAAGAGAATGAGCAAACGACATATGAAACTTTTTAACATCCAAAACAATATAATAATCAGGAGTCAGAGCAATGACTTCGCTAGGCGACGAGATCATTTCAAGGTTTTAACTACCTCCGTAACGCTATTTTATCGCTTGTCTTGTAACGCAGAGGTCCCGGGTTCGATTTCTGACCACATCAGCTGCGGAATTTAAATGGTGGTAGGTTATTTTCAAAAAACTGATCATTCGTTACTTTGTTCATTTAACTTTATACATTAATTATTATATTATTAGATTTATCAATTTGCTCTATTTTTATTTATTTTTTTATTTTCACCAATATTCATCTCCTAACTTTTTTACCGCGACATTTGACCGGTCAATAAATTACGGTACAATTACAAGTAATGTTTTTTGCGTAATACACTACCTTCTGTACATCCTCATGTCGCCTTCCTCTGCGAAGAGCTGCCAACCGATACCGCCTCCGACCTCTTCGAAGGCCGCCTGTATCTGTTCTGTGGATATCTTATTAATCTGTGAACATAATATAAAAATGTCAGTATAATAATGCTAAACACTAGGTAAATAATTTTACTACGATCGAGACCGTGACAATATTATGCAGGCTAAACTTAAATGTCTAATAATAATATATTGTTAAATTACACCTATTTCTTTTAATTTCAATCATAATCGAAATTCATTATATGCTTTGTTCAAAAAGGCAAGACATCACTTTCGTCTGGTCAAATCCCTCCAATGCCGGATCCAACAAATTGAGCTCTCTTGAGAAGAACAAGGCAATGCCTTAATTATTTTTTAAATATGTATACTTCCAAAAAAAAAAGGAAATGATAATGCCGACTATTACTGAATCAACTAAAGTTTAAATTCTTATGTGACGATACGGTTGAACCGAAGTCCAATGGCGGAATTAAAATAAGAAAAAATATTTATCCATTGACCCGATGGGGTTTTAATGATGTTTATTACACGATCTATATTACGGTTTCATATTACATTGAGATTTTATATTTACATAAGCAATCTGACGATCCGTGGTACTATAGTTGTCTCAATCTACAATTTCATTACGTAACTAAAGGACGGCTCCTCTTTAGATATTACTTTATAGCGTACACGTATAATTCTCTTTTTTGTGTTAAAAAGAGAATAGTGAATCTTTGACCTTCATTGTTTATAATAAATGAGAATCTTGCTAACAAGTACTTCTCTAATCGTTTGTGTTAGATAGAAGCATTTTTACCGTCCACAGAAGATCAACAGAGTAGACAAGAAGGTACTCAATCTAAATAACAAAAAAACTCTTCTTATTGATTTTGCGTTTGTTATATTCAATTGAAAGTTAAACAATTATGTAAAAACGTTAAAATTAGCAAATCAGAACACAATAATATTGACAATACAATATTACTGTGTTCTGATATATATATATTTTCTGTTATGTGTGGTATCGCTTTAGTTTAATTGTTTATGATACTTAGTCTATAGTGGAATAAAATAAATAGTGCTCAGAGCCGCAGAACATTTATCAAGAGCCAGCTGATGTATATAGGTATGACAAATAATTTAAAAAGTGATGAGGTCAATACCTCAGGCCACAGGGGGTGGACGGTGAGACGGTTATCGATGGCAGGTGGCGGCAGCTCGACCTCGTCACGCGTCCGCTCAGCGGGCGGAGCCACGCGGGCGCACCTCTCCTCCTCCATCTTGTCAAAGCCAATCTCAACCGCATCGTAGAATTCGTCGTCGGGCAACGTCGAATGTGGTCCCTCCTGTATCGAGCAAACTTATTAGTATATATTATATATATCTAGTGATAATCCCAAAAAACAACTGTATGCCGGCAACACAGTTACGATTGGATTGTAGATACGCTTATGTGAATATCTGTCACAAATTGTATATCTATTATGATTCTTTTAAGTTTAGATATAAAAAAAATAAAGGTCTGTTTATTTATAATAATTCATTGTCGTATTTCAACTATTGCTATATTTCAACCCTTTCGTTGCGAACACCGTCTTCAAGGACTAAATTATAGATACTTCCACTTCGTTTGCTCTCGATGCATTAACTGCATACGTTACGCAGTGGATTGATTACAGTCAGCAATATGTTAGGGCGTAAATTTGAGTACGAACTATATTTTTGCTCTATCTATTTTATAAATATGTGTGTGTATGTGTGTACATATAATATAAAATTCGTCTGATTCGAAATAATGTGAAACGAAAAAAAAAATCAAATTTCGAATTCCTCATAAAGAACACAATTAGACATCTATAGACAGCTGCAGAAAAATAAACAATAATTAAATTTACCACATAAGTAAGATACTTAGTGAGCAGTCACGACATCCTTCTCGATTATATGTTTGTGAAAAGAACATCATACATGTAGATGTACTATAATTGAAACTACTGAAGCGTGTACAATAATACGGTATAAATGCATAGATAATAGAAATACGTATGTATCAGTACACGACCTTCATATCAGATTACATTTCGCATATTGAGATACCCCAATCATATACAAAGATATATTGATATAAAGATACATAAATAGTTTACATACATCGTTACAGGAACTTTCACAATAAATAATCCAGAGGAAAGTGATGGAAAACCAATGCTCACAAGAAATTTGGGAACAAAAAATTACAATTATTTGGGAAAAATATCAAATTTGTATTCATAGCAGCGGTTACAAAAGTTGAATTGGCTACAATGATTGTCAACGTCCTGGGAGATATGGTAGGTTAAGAAGAAAAATAAAACGTACGTTAATTTTAGCCACGCAGTCCACCGCAAACCAAACAGATGAGCGAAAGCAAAGTCTAAAGGCTGGATAGTTGTCACAACAAATTTCACCGGTTGCGCAGACATTAGAGTGCGGGGCATGCACTATTACATTGATGAAAACAACGAATAACAATGAACTACGTATTCCGCTGTTAGGTCACGTTGCCATATACACCCAATGCTATTTAGGACAGCTGTACACATACAATAGAAAATAAAATAAAAGTTGCACTGTTAACTAAAGTTTATTTTTAGATACTAATTATTGTAATATTTACCGTGTCGCAGTGGTTTACAGCTTGCCTTTTTACACGGGGATCCCTAGTTCGATTTCGAAGCCATGTGAGTAGCGGAATTTGGATAGCGGTAGGACCTAGCGGTATGCCGCCATAACAGCATTGCTGTGTTCCGGCAGTCATATATGTGAGAGCCAGTCACTATCTACGGCCCCATTACCACTTATTAATAGATGGAAATTGAGGTTTGTGATAATTTATTAAAGATAAATCTATAATGAAGAATTATTTGCAGAAAGTTAAAAGTATTTGATTACAGGTTTTTTCATTGAATGTGTTGCGAGTTCTATTTATTATTACCGTATAATAAAAAAAAAGAAAAATATGTAAATGCATTATAATAACATATTTACTGACATAGATATTATTGCATCTAGCAACTGAACATTTTGCAGT
>DWQX01002253.1:0-22701 GCA_018245475.1 Pharmacophagus antenor
ATAAACTAATAGCCCGGTTACCAAGATTGGTCAAAAAAGTTATAAAAAGTAAGGGAAGATTTTTCGACGAAAAGTTAAAAAAAAAATATTTTTTTTTCATTAATAATAATGGCAGTTATTGTAGTTTTTAAATTATTTTATGTTACATAACAAGTTCCCTATTTAATAAGGTAAATAAATAGTTTGTAGAGGACGAACTTTTGGAGTATTATTCAATATTGTAATTTTTTCAAGGTGGTCTCAAACTTTTGGGCGGCAGTGTATATCAACGAATAGCTTAAACCGCTGGTTCTAGAGACACGACATTTGGAGGGTGTGTGTGTGTGTGTTTGTGATTACTTAGTGTCCACTAATATCTTTTGGAATCACACCTCTAAGGGGAGAAAAAGGAGTATCTAAATTCCGATTATTTTTTAATTCACTGAGTAGGCCGACTCGAAAATTAGTAGTAGTATGCCTATTGGAAGCGATTAATCATAATATTAAACAAATAAATTACCACGTGCAGGAGAGCGTGCGCTTGACGGTTGAACAATAATTTCAATATTTCGTTTATATCAAAGCATATGATATACATAGAACAAAATCTTATAAACAATATTATAATCAATATTTTAATGTTAATGACATCAATTCTAATTCGAGTTAGCGTGTCGTCATGACCATAGATCATTACAGTAATTCGATTCTGCATTTAGATACATAGTATAATTAATCTGAGAGACCGCTCTCTTTTATTACCCACTCGTTTAGAGCAGCCTAACTTGTTACAATACAATAGTGTAATTTCGTATAAGAGAATTGACTTTTTTATATCCGATAACTGTCCGGCATTGATTTGTTAATGAGTTAATCAATGCAATCAACTAATTAGACGCGTGTAAAAATCGTTTTTAAAGACGTCAATCTGTCGGAAAGTGAAGGCTTTTGTTTAGCGAGATTTATTTATACTCTTCGTAACATCTTAAACTAAGGGTTGACAGAAAATTTGTAAGTGACAGTGATTAAAATGAATTTCCTTAGTGTAAATATTGTAGTTGAAAATTATATTTTTATGTTACTTTTCTTATTTTCTTTTCGTAAATACATGTAACTCTTCAATTTTCCGTTATTTCAAGATTCTTAAGTTGGGCACTCTTTGTCTATATATATATATAATTACGCAGAAACATATATATATATATATATGTATGTTTGTGTATAATATAAGTTAAAATGACAGTTTGTTTCAGAAAAAAAAAATTCATTACGCGGTACAAATGCAACCACACCCATTTTTAAAAACTTGTATTCGAGTACCGCTCCAATTTCGAAAAAAACTTTTGTTTGTCTTAATCAGCGGTCTGAATTAAAATTGTAAATTTATTAGAATTAATGTTTGTATTATAAAATACACGATATGTTAATCAAGGTTAATTGTCCTAAATGTTAACTCACGTTAATTTGAGTACAACCAGCCGATTAAATCTGGATCAATTGCCAAATTCGAAATTATCTCGAGTTATCAACTTGAAGAGTAATCGATTAGATTTGATCGACTTTTTTTTTAATTTATGCTTTCGTACCGGATGCTCAGTGAAAATTATAACCTGCCTGTATTATTGGATGTAGGTGAATGATATATAGTTGTTACTACCGTTCAGTTTGCAGCTTATTTAGTTTTATTACATTCACATAGTTAAACTCAATGTAGTCTATGACACGGAGGCCACGGAGGTTTTACTGTCTCTGTGGCATAGTGGTTTACCCTGCTTGCGTTGTAACGTGAAGGTTTCGGGTTTGATCACCAGGCAACAGGCTAAGTCGAGTTTGGAATGTGGTAGGGTTTTTCAAACCCGCCTGGCTAATTACTACCCTCAATGTCAATTTGCCGCCTTAACAGTATTGCTGTATTCTGGCAGTCATACACGTGAGAGCCAGATATATTCACCATTTACGGCATCATTGTGACTTAATATCACGAAAAAAAAATGAAATCGAGGCCACGTGTAGCCCATTACCGATAAAAAAAATCGTGTGAAGTTCCCTTCTTTATAAGTGTAACTGTTAACAAGGGATTAACTTGTGTATGCTAATTACATTGTGTGTGTACATGTATGATATTAATTTAAAAAGTTTTATTTATGATCTTAATGTGTTTTCTTTCTGAAAATAATATCTTTTTTTTAAAGTTGGAATCTTTTTTTATAGTTTGATTTATTAACAACACATTCAACTTTTAATTAATCTGTACTTCTTGAGCAATGAGTCTGAACAGGTGTAGAATCTGTACGTTTTATTTAAGAATTTGATAGATTTTTTTTTGACGCAACAGATGAATTTTCTTTGAAACCCTTATAAGTTTTATAATTTGTTAATTATATAGTTATTTTTTTGACATTCCTATTGTGTTAGTCTAAGAATATAAGAAAACGTACGCAACGTATAATATAAATTTCCCGCTTAGCGATTTCTTATGATTTCTCACAATATTGGTCGTTTTATAGGTTATTATATACGGTATTAGAATATCTGTTAAAGTTATGCATATAGGAAGAAGTGCCGTTATTACATATTTTCCTCATTATTACACCTTATCTTATTATCGGTAACGTTTATAACTGGTTTTCAATAATGTCATAACGAAATGATAACAACCGTGTGAATTTTGTTGGTATTTTAATTATAACACTATTTTTAGATTTAATTTAGACTTCCGTTTATTTCTAGAACGTGTAATTGAGAAATATTTCGTTTTAATAGCTGATTTGATTTGAGTGAGTTGATTTAAAAACTGATGGAATCATTTAGATTTTTAATGTGAAATTTTGGAAGGGATTAATTATCGTTATGTAATTACCTATATTTATCGTTATGTAATTATATAAGAATGTCTTTAAATTAACTATTTTTATTAATAATGGTAGAATCGTTTGCATTTAATTTCACATGACGTTAAGTGATTGTCACAAGATGGTAAATTATTATTCTCATATATATGATTGTCGAAACACAAAAATGCTCTTATAAATGCCAGTTATATATTCGATGAATCTAATAAATGCCAATTACATTTATTAGGTTGGATCAGTCGTTCCCAAAGTGGTCCTGGTGGTCCTCTAGGGGTCCACCGGAGACCAGACGGAAGTCAACGATGATGTGAAAAAAAAATGGAGGTTCACAAGTTTATAACCAAATATTGATAATTAGCTGTCATTACTTCAAGTAAATCCCTCTCATTAAAAATAATACATAATACACAAGAAATTATGCTTTTTTTTTCGTTTATATTTGTTTACCTTTCCAAACGTAAGGTTGGGAGTCGACGGTGATTTTTTTCTGGGTTTTGGCAATACAGTGGAAATGCATATACGACATAATGGTTCACCGCAAATAGTAAAACAGTGAAAATGGTCTATGAGAAAAAAAAAACCTCAGGATTAGATACTAGCTAAATACGTTCGAATAAACTCTATTGCTAAACTTTAGGACTTGCATTGCTTCGAAAGCCAACCGGGGACTTCCGTGTCACAAGGCAAACGGTTAGCCGTTGCGTCACGAACGCTGTCGAGCCAAATGTTATTTTATATTACATTAAATATTTCTTAAGTTTATAGCTGCTTGGTAAGTGTTTAAGAAATATGTAATTTATTTTTGATAGAAGTTGTCAAATTTGAAAATACAATTAACGTTTAGTAATATCGTAAACGCTCTGATCTTATTACGATTTATGTATTTTATATTTCAATTTTACGTTTCGAAAAATTTTATTTTTAGCCGGACCCATGGTATTTTGTTTTACGTAGAGATGCGTAGATATGATTAATGCGTAAACCAACAAGGTACACATTACTAATAAAAAGAAGAGTAATAAAGAAATTAAAATGGTTTTGGCCGCTATATATGCGATATTGGTCCCTTAAATGTAAATTACTCATGGTTTACGTACACTAGTCTCATTTCACGCGAATGGTGTTTTGTAATTTATTTGTATGTACTAACCATTATCATTAATTATTATTTATTCTTATGTATAGATATAAGTACACATAGAAGTTTTATCCTTCTTTTAAATTTAAGTTTTTATTCTACTTATTATTTCTAAGTATAACTTGTTTGTTCATTCACTGTAACTTCAATATCTGTAAGCGCATATAAATGATTTAAGGTTCTATCTTATGGTAAAAACTTGTTAACATTTTTCGTTTCTATATTATGTAATAATTGATTGTCGATTAGCCGATAGTTTTCCTTTATAAACAAATAAATAAATCCGCGTTGCCACGTCACACGAAAATTAATTATTTTCATTAACCGATTACTACGTGAGGAAGTCTGAATTCGATTATATTCTTTTGTACATTTGTATGCATGATCTCGCATACACGTGAGAGCCAAAGTGTTCTGGTCGAACATCACTCTCGTACGATAACAACAACAATTATAAATTACAATTGCATTTTATCCACTGCCTTATTGTCGCTTCACATTATGTGTTAATGACACCAAGTGTAAGTCCATTGATGATGGAAAAAAAATCGGTTCCATAGTTCCAACGTACTGAATGTGCAGACATTTATTATCAAAGAACCTGGTCCCAGTGTTCAGTGTGCAGTGTCCTGGATATCAGACGATGAAGCAAGAAGAATGAACGTATAGAAATAATTACAACGGTATCACATTTTTTTCATCAATCACCAGCCTAATGTGCAGTGAATAGACTCCTATCTATATTATAATAGCATACAGATTGATCGATATACGTATAACTCTCATTAAAATTTGAAATGGACTTGCCTGTTCGTTAGTAACATCGGATTCAGATGTTATTAGAGAATGATTAGCCGCCATTACAGATTTTGATACGGATTTTTTTTAACGAAATATATGTCTTGTAGTAGTTATGCGGTTATAGGGGGTTTAAGGTTTTGTACGTGAATTGAAATACATTTTTTTAAACGACGACAAGAACAGTTCGCTTACTTGTCGATGAATGTATGTCAAAATAACGAGCAGTTCGGATGTTTACACAACATAATTGCGCGAGTTGTGTTGAAGCAAAAAAAAATTATTCACACGTTTCAACATATTTTACTTTCTTCTAGATTTACGTAAAATAAGTTGAGGGTACTCTTCCGCAATTGATATGTAATGGATTTTGTTATTTTATCAAATGAATTACCAGTGGATTGTGCAACACTTTTATAAGGAAAAAAAAACTTTCGATATAACCAAGCGTGCAAATATTTCCATTAAGTATGATAAAGTTTAGTGTGAATATTTACAATACCTTGTGATGAATATTGTTAATAATAACGAACATAACCTGGAATGTACCATAAGTAATCAATATTTCATTGGTTGTTTTCTTTATTGCAATGCTTTTATTTACCTGCACCTCAATCACGCTGGATAAATCCACGTACGCCAGCGCCAGTTTTTCGGTTACAGTTTACACAAAATAAACTATAATTTTTTATTTACTTTTCACTCAACTATATTAACGCTTTATATTAAAAAATAAGTTTTTGACAGCACAACTTTTTAATTTATGACCGATAGGCACTTGCGACTTCGAGATAATGGAAACATCAATTACATTCGTATCATTCGATGTGTTTCCATGTTACAGTACGGTCGTGAAGTGAAAGCGAACTTCACAAAAACAATATGTAAATCGAATTTCGAATATCGTCAATTACCGGTCCCTTGTGAGCCGGACGAATCTGGGTGCGTTCGGTTGCTGATTGCTTTTTAAATTGCCACCTAAACCTACATAATCACAACGTTAATTATTTTAAAATAATTTTTACAATTTAATTTTTATCTAATTCAATTAAAAATTTTAATCGATATGTTTCCGACTCGGTGAGATTTAGGCACATGCCAATATCTTCATTAAATCTCCGGTGTTATTAAATTTATTAACGGGCACGTTAATTAACATGCCGTATTAATATTATGCAAATAACGATACAAAATCGATTCTTCACGGCAAATGAAAACGGTTTTATTTAAAAATAATAAAGAGAATAATTAACCCATCGCTGGTTGAACGATTTTACACGTAAAAAATATTCCACGTTAATTATATACTCGTGCTTCTATTTCTTTCATTATTTTTTATAGCTGTGCACTCTCACTGTTCATTAAAAAAATAAACGATTGAAATTGTTAATGTACGCAACATTTCTTTCTCGTTCTAATTGATACTGAAATCGGTGTAATTATTTTGGAATATAGATTTTTTTTTTAATTTAAACAATAAAATAGTTTTTAAAAGAAATGATAGCTCATTTTTTGTGTACATAATAAAACTTTAATATAACGGTAAATAAATAAATAAAATACACATTACTAAAAGAGTCGAGGGTATAAAAATGAAAACGTAAAATTATAACAATAACAATCAATGATTTAGGTTCACGATAATCGCAACTCGTGTTCATAATCGATTTGATCGTCTAATCGCATCGAGACACGCGCGCGTTGACGTCTCGCGGCCGACTGCCGAGGGCGGGCGATCCGCCCTGAGGGTACCATTTGCTCCCAGACCCACTACGTTTGCGACCCTCTTTATGAAATTACTAATGTCTCTCACATCGATTAAATACAAATGAAATTTTAAGAAAAAACTTGAAATCATCACACCTACAGTGTTTTTTTAGGCAGTTTTTTTACTAAATACACTGAAATTTAATTTCAAAAGTTAATTTAATGATTTTTACTAAACAATAATTTTAATTTCTTTTTTTATCAATGATTAGGTTGTTGACCAAGTTGTTCTGGTATGCAAATGGAGAAATTTATATTTGTGATCTTTGTAAATATTTGTAGTAATTTATTAAGCGATATTTTTTTGGTAAACCTAAGTAAATATAAAAAAAATCTATGTAAAACAATGTTGCAAACAATAAAATAACGCTCATTCAAATATGCATATAATTTAATTTCTTCTTATTTAAGAATGATGTCAGGATAATAGGTTGTATGGCCTTTCTTTATAAAATAAATTACTGTTCTTAACACATCCTCGATTTCTCGACATTTATTTTGTTGACCTCGGTTAAATTTCTATAAATGAAACAATGTGTCACCTTAACGACGACATAGCTTTTACCACACCTTAAGCCGTACTTATCTAATTTAATCTTAAACATCGACTTGTCCCACATTTGAAGTTAGATGTTTTTTATTCGTTTCACGATTAGCCTTTATGAAAAGGTGAAACGTAATGGATTGATATGTTGTTATAGTGTATAACCCGGTTATAGAATATTTCATACGATGTATTTATTTTCACTCTAACACTTTTTGTATTATTATTCAGCAATGAGCTAATATTTGAACTTAATTTTACTGGGAATCCATTCAGAACCAGTGTGTTACAAAGTCAGCGGTAAACCGATACGCCGCAGAGGTAGTCAAGATTATATAAATACTAGAAAATTTAAACTCATACGAATTTTTATGATGTCAAAAATTTTAGTAGCTATTGTATATTTGGTATTGTATTGTATATTTTATTGTATATTTGGCGGCAAATATAAACGTTCCTTGAGAAATTTATCACAAGTAAAATAATCCTGTCTCCAGGAACTAAAAAAATTTCGAAACAAATTCGTTAGAAACTCTCTGTTAACTCACTTTTTCAAAACATTGCATCGAAAACAAATGTTACGCTTAGAGCCCCACCCCTAGTGCGAAGTTAATTAGTATGTAGAGACGATGCTCGCCGATTGGTGATTACTAACTTATACGTCGAACGAATGGCTTTATGTGCGAGCTTTTAACACTTGATAATGTTCCAGTTGGATGGACACGGTCCTACGATGATCAATGGGCAAGAATTACTCATATAATTATTACTGTTAGAAAGCTTTGAGTCTATACTATTAAGTATACCATATGTAACGTATGAAATGTTACGGGATTTTATTTAAGGGCACGACATAAAGACAAATCGTTTAGGATTTATTTACAATTATCCTCAAATTACGTACTAGTTATGTATAAACGGTAAAAAATACTATTTATAATTTATAGCAAAACTTTCCATGGTGGTAATAAGCAACTGAAGTAAGGTCTCTACTGATTTTTTAATTTCCGAAACAAAATTTAATTCAAAGTTCTAAATTTAATTTTTCGAACAAACTTATGAAAAAGAAAGCATATGTATTAATTTTCAAATTTGTGTAGTGTGATCTGATCCGAAAGTTACATTAAAATATTCTTAAAAATAGATCGACTCTAAACACCATAAATTAAACGATTTATTTATACCATCAGTTAGGGAAATAAAAAATAATTCTTAAAAGTATTTTATAATATTTTGGTAGGACCTGAGAAGTCAGGTTATAGTAACACAAAATTTTCTCTAATAACGTTGTATGCGTTTCTAATTCGCTCACTTCATACAATATCCGTTATTTAGCCACCCTAAAGTTGATTTCCATTTTGTGCCCTTAGCCCTGGATTATTGGGAAATGGGTTTACCTATGTATATATTTTCTATACGCTGTAAAGGTAAATATACATGTATGTAATAATGTAATGTTACAAGTTATTTCGTGCAAATTTTACTAAAATATAAAGATAAATGTCTTTGTGGTGCAGTGCTTAAGCCGTTATTGAACACGTTGTTACAAAACAGCTTAACCACTTAAACGGACCTTCAATCTGATAAATTCCTTGTTCAAATAAGTGGTGGAATTGTTATAATAAAATAGTTTAGTAGTAGTAGTTTGAGAACTTATCGCCGTAACAGTTTTTCTGTGCTTTAGTAGTAATACTAATGGAAACTAGAATATTCTGGGAGAGTACTATTCGGTCCCCATATGAGTTAATATCGTTAGTTCGATAGAAATTGTGGTCGAATGCCATTGTTTGAAACGGTCATTGCAAACATAAAAAATATAAATGAAATAAAATTTGTAGATTAATATTTTTACGATACCCAAACTATTGAGACAATATTTTCATCTAGTATTTTTAGCAAAAAATAATTCCACAGGGTTTGAAAAAGTGATTTATAACACTTCTAAATTTACTCGAGTAAATAATTACATAAATATTGTAAAGAGGAATAAATATAATAGTGATTTAAAGTCACTACATGATTTTTAAAAATGAGTGGCCCTTTGCTCTGAACAACGGGAACTAGTCAATTAATAAATACAATGAGAGTAGCAAATGAATAGAAAAAATAAAAAAGCATTGCCGTTGGCGTTTTTTCGAATAAAGAACGCGCGTCAATTGGTCTTATTGCCCGAGGCAAGATGGCGGGGTGCCGAATGTTGACAGCATCACGCGGAAATACGAATTCTATTTGTCTAATGACGTTTGCAACTTTGTTGGTGTTGGATTATTAAAAAGAAAAAAATTTTTTTTTTTTAATAAATTCATGTATATATCTGATATTATCGGCACGATTAAAAGAAAATATTAAGCTTACAACAAAGTTTTGATAAAGTACAATCCATGTTATACTAATTAGCATAACAAATAAAAAAAATGCAATGATATATTTACATTTTAAGTTCCTGAAAAGTTCTTTAAGGAAAAGTAGTGCTACATGCTATTATATTCAGTAACAGCACTTGTATTATGTTATAAATGTATAAGAACAGGGCAGGGCTTTCATTAAATTATAATAGTTAATAATATCATGAAATAATTATCATGAAATCTATTATAATAATTTCTCAATTTTTTTCCTCTACTTCTGCCCACCCTTATCTTTCGGAAAAAAGCTCATTCATCCATTCGTCTCTTTCATACGTCTTCTCGGTATTTAAATCCTAATGTTATACTCAAAACTGTTCTTTTTTACGAAAAGTAAAGCATGTCTTTGTTAAAATCAAAGTTTTCTTATTCCGATTTACAATATATGTTACTCCTACTCATATCATCATTACGCCAAAAGTTTTATGCAGCCAATTATTATATAGGCCCTATTCACGGGACTAAACACATCCATGATATATTGTATAAGTGGTACAGAATGGGCGCCGGGTAGCCGAGGGTCTCGGGGTCACTGGGATAGTCGTGCGCACGCATCTATTGTACCCTGCGTTAGGCTACTTACAGGTATCATAGTAAATTACTTTCTGTGTAATTTATGTATTACATCCATAAATTATATTAAAAATAAATTTTAGATACTCATATTATAAAACTAAAATAGTATACGTACTGTATAATTAATGTCTTAAAATAATTGAACAGAATTATCTGAATTTTTGATAATTAAATGACAATGAAGTCGTAGATTGTAAAGTGTGCGCGCGCCGAATACTCCGGTTCGCACTGCTACAATATAGCTTCGGTGTTATGGTGGCAGATTAACATTGATAATCCAGCGGATTCGAAAAAAAATTATCACTATCTAGACTTTACTACTCGTGACCCTGGAATCGAACAAAGGATCTCCATGTACAACAAGGTAAGGGGTAACACTGCGCCACGCAGGCGCACAAATATAAGACGTGAAGTCTTGTATCTCAGTAACTTCAATAGTTACAGCGCTCTCTAAATCATAACATAGTAAATCTTGCCAACTATCGCTTACCGGGAGGAATAACGCAGCTGTATCAGATTTTCCTAAGATTTTAATATTTCAATGTGTATAAATATGTCAATGTATTGACACGTTAAATTATTGTAATGATGGTAGCCATGGCAACAAAGGTTTCAGCCGTACAACTAACGACTCAACACTGGCAGCACCGAATCCATCGCACTGGAAAACGCTCTATAGTAATAATTTAACAGCAGGAGAAAAATAAAAAAAGGAATTAATTGCATTATTTCGAAAAAGGAACGCAACACGAAAGGCGGAGAGCCGCGCCGGTCTCATCGTGCCCCGTTAACTTCTCGGAAGGCCGTGATTGATTCTGCAACGCCCAATGTGGTCAGCTGTTTCGGAGGAAATTACCGGCGCGGATTTAATGAGTTATTACGGCAATCTATTCGGCTATACGGCACTTGTATTGGGCAGTTGGCGTTGCGGTTAAATGTTGCTTATACTTGATGTCACTAAGCCATTCGATCTGTGCAGATGGAATGGTGATGGCAGCTATTGCGAACCGTAAAGTATTCAAACTCTCGATGTAAATAGTCTGCCATTTGTATGTATTGTTTCCAGCGATATATGAATTACGAGATGTTAAACATTTTTTTCGTTATTTTTTTTTTCAACTTTTAAATACATTTATACAACTAAAAGAAAAAACTGCAAAATTAAAAAAAAATAATAATTACAAATATCAATGTTTTAAAACGGAACAAGATTCGTATTCTAAAAAAGTATTATTACAACTAATTTATAATTTCTAATTTCATAACTTAAGATTCTTTTATCAGTTATATTATACTGGAATTCATCCATATTGTGACAATAAGACCAACGTCTACGGGCTTATTGTAACTGATTTCAAATAACGTGAAGCGTGTTCACCCAGAATACCTCTGGTTTTCACAAGTATGACTACCGGAACATAGAAATGCTGTTTTGGCGACAGATTGACATGACTAGCTAGCCAGGTTCGAAAAACCCCACCACTACTGAGATCCCGCAACTCTTGTGGCCCGGGAATCGTATTCGGGACCTCTGTGTTATAAAACTAGGGGTAAACTACTGTGCCACGGTGGCAGGCGAAAAGTAACCAAAACAAGTACGCTTATTGCACTGCAAAGATGGAAAAAATTCAATAAAACCTGATCGACGCTGATCGCAATACTAAACCGCAATTAATATATGGAGCCTATACACTTTGACGAATGGTTTTTGCCGTTAGAAAAACTAATTTGAAATGAGATTTACTAACATTTAAAGACTAGTTTGGAACGTCAGCGATATCCGTTATTTGGACGTTGGGCAATGTTGACAAGCAGTTTGATTTCGGAGCAACTTTCTATACGTATGAACGAGTATGTATGTGCATACTTCGTAATACCATGTCGCGTAGTTTTATTGAGACATTTTGGATTTAAATAGCCATTAGTTTTTTTAACCTTCAACCTAAGTTCTTAAATCAACGCTAATTATTTTGTTCCTTTTCTTTTTACGACCACCCTTAATCTTTTTTTGAATGATCTAACTTTTATGAATCTCTTTCTTGTGGAAAGAGTATATATACATTGTAGTCGATGGCATACAAATTTGAAAATTTTTGGGCAAAACGGTTTTACATAATTTATTGATTCAACTTTTACTTTTCTGAACTCAATGAATTAAAAAAGACCTTTTGGTTTAATTTGTTCAGGAAAGATTTATTTTACAGATAGTTATAATTAAAAAGCAAAACATCTAACCTTATTTTGGGCAGTAATAAATAAATATTTACATATGGCGTATCGTATAAAATAGAATTACATTGTTGTGTTTAATAAATTGTCAAGAGTCTATTTAACCAGTTCAGTGTTTCTCACGACTATATTCGTCATTGTTAAAATACTACGGTGCACAAAAAGACACATTATTCAACAATTTTAATGTTATTAACAGTTTATATAATGGATTAAATTGTATAATCGTTTGTTTATTTTTTCTTAATTTATGTAATTATGATTAAGTTGCCATGTGTTTACAAATTAGTTTCAATTTCCTTTGACGAAAAATCTGTGTATGAGTGCGTAAGCGATCTTAAATGTACTATGATGGCCCTGGACAACGAAGAAAATTTTAGCATCAATTTTAGCTTTTTTATTGATACAAGTATTACTTTATGGAACTCCACGACGTCGCGCGGTCGAACCCATAACATCTGAGGATGGCACGTGTAGTGGCGAAATGCGTTGAGATTGTATTTTAGTCGTAGTATATGCGAATAAACAAAGCGGAAATTAGAATTATTTTTTTTTATCTATTAATTTTAGTGGCAAAGATTATTTTTTGATATGAGACGGAATGAACTGTTTGAACGAAAACCATGGTTACCATTCGCCATCTCAAGTTCTGGGATACGCAACGGCTGACGAAATTCGTGTGTAACATGTCATAAATCAAGACCAGATCATAATGAAACGGCACCCAAAGTACAGGGTCGCCGTAACGAGGTGATCGCATTTAAATTTAGGCTATTACACTAAATTACACGTGCTACTGGTTTGAAACGCACACGATATTCATTGGAGCGAAATGTAATTCCGTTCAGAAATGGAAATTGAATACTTTCCTTACTTATAAACATAAAATTCCTCAACATGAGAAGATTGTTTAGCGGAAAAATTAACAAACATACATGTATGATGATATCACGACAAACAAAAAATTTACTTGTGACCAAAAAAAACGAATTCGTTTGCTCTCAAATATCTGGATCAATTTCGATCTAGTTTATTTGATAAATATGATTTTCCCACTCCACACTCATTTCAGCGGATACTTTGAGTTATGCCACTAAATTGTCGTACGGGTGAATAATGAGTTGAAGTAGGTTTAAAGCTTTAGAGCTCAAGGTTGAAGAGCTTAAAGCTACGTCGCAGTTCATGCGCGCGGTTGCGCCACTGTTGCAGCTTCAATTAAGGGACACGAGGCAAGCTCTCGCTGACACAATGGAGGCGGGCTGGATTAATGCACCGATTACATTCCCGCGCTATCTTGATTACTCCGTGCAGATTGGCCGCACTCGTGCTTATTGTATGTTGTACGCTTGTAAATGTAATAAAGCTACGAACGCTATCGCCTAGTTTATTTTGCACACCGTACCTATTATAAATTGAAATAATTCATCAATACGAATTGCATTGGAAGTGTTATAGAACTTTATTCATCCATCCAACCATATTAAAAAAAAACACTATTTATCACGTCATGCAATTATATGCGTAATATCTCATATCTAACTTTTCCTTTCGATGCATGCAAATTTGCTACATAGTTTTGTGTTTTCCAAAGTGTACAATAAACTGTAAAGATATAGAAGTTTTAAATTAATTAATTAATTTAATTAAAGGTTTCATTGTAAAAAAATCAATCCTAAGAAGTAATTCTTTCTCAAAAAAGATATGAAGAGTCGCCTGTTTTCCAGAACAAGGATACATATGGTTTTTAGTCGTTATATATATATTTCAAACTGTATAGCAATTAGTTTTATATTGATAACGAGTTGTAGTCAGTAAGGTAACAAACAAATGTAACTGCTTTCGCAAGATATGTAGTTTATATGTTTCTTTTTTTTCTCTATAGGAAGTGTAGGCAAACGTGCGAGCGGTTCACGTGATAAAAAAATGATCACCGTGGCCCATAGACACGTGCAATACTCGGGGAGTCGCAAGTGCTTTGCGGACCATTAAAAGAAAGCAAAAGATGAAAAAGAGAAAAAATTATAAAGGGCCTTCTGTAAAACCGTCCTTTTCGAAATCTGACGTTAATTTAGTAAACCGGTGTACTGTATAGAATGAAATATACATATATATTTTTTTCTCATTAGTAAGCCATCTCTTATGCGTTTCTGAACGCACACGTAGAGCCAGTTCGACCGCTGATTAAATTGTTTATAGCAATTTCAGTTACTTCTTATCATCTACATGGCGTATTGAGTAAAACTGTGCGTCGAAGCGATCAAAGTGCAATACTGAATAAGAACGGCTTTTCTTGTATAATAGTTAGACAAAAAAGATGTATTTTATATGTAAAAATGAATTACAAGTTTTTAAATAATTTATTTATCACCGTAAACAAAGGTACAATAGGCGAACTCAATGGCTGAAAAGCATTTTTTACCTGTCAACTCGCTTTAAGGTTAGAATTTGAAGTAGACTTAATAGTAATTCAACTACTTTGTAATAAAATAAAATAGTGTTTTCGAACGTATGGAAATATATATTTTCACAATTATTTCCAATACGCATGGTGTCCACCACCGTGTATCCATCATGTATCCGAATACATTGTAGTCTAGGCTAGTACATTTCACCATCTACGGCCTCATTGTCATTTAAAATCACGTTTCAATTGAGGTCAAGTGTTAGCTCATTGCTTCTAAAATACACATACATCCTTTTCAGCCGGAGCTAAGTATTGGTTATATGATAATTCTTCATTTAATGACGGACATATTTCAAATATAACGAAAGTCATATAAAAGCTTCGGCTGAGAGAGCACCTTTGTATTCGAAAGCTACTAGATGAGATACTGCTATGCTATTTATCAAACAGTTGTCCGTTTGTGTGTTAAAAAAAATACAATACGCTTACGAAACGAACTGGCCATATATTATTGTTATTACACCGATGGTCTGTTAACGGTTAGGTTATACTACGTGTTCTCGTTAGTAACTCCCGTAAATTTTATATAAATTTATCGAATACTCGAACAACTTACAGAAATAGGTAAAGTTTCCCATTGATTGCAAATTATATGTTCGATTATTCACTTTGCGGTAGTAAAATCTACGTATACACGTAAAATGTATTATTTTATGCCCTTTTTAACGCATTTTAAGTACTAAATTTTTAATTAAGCATACGCTTTAAGACACTGTTTCCCAACCTATTTGGTCCCATGTCAAACATTGCTCTAAGAGTATTTCTTAAATATGCAGTTAAAATATTCCGATATATCAGAATCGTTTTCTTTTTACATATTCTTTTCTACCTTTAACTACGTTATGTATAATTATTGCATTGTGCTTAATTTTGATTTTTTTTCAGTTAAAAATATTATACATCATGATAAAAATGATATTGATTATTTATTTATTTTACAACTTACAAACAAATGTATTTGATAACATACTTGCATAAGGAGTTTTGTCTGGTTCGTGATTTCTTTAACATTTTAAACAATGTGAAAAAAATGGAATCATTGGCTAATTTATATTTTGAATTCTATATTTTGCATAATTCTTCAATAGTTGAAAACGGATGCGAACGTCGAGTAAGAACTCTTGTGAAACTATTGACACAGTAGAGGCGTACTCGTGTGTGGGCGTCTTACACCGGAGCTTGCTATGGCTAGCTTTAAGCGACCTTTTAACTAAATGTTACAAAGCTAATCAAATCAATCGCGCGATTGTCGCCCTTTACAAAATGCAATAAGTGCTATTTTTCAACATCACAACACTGTGCCATAGACAGAATTATTTTACTATGACTTTGACTGCGACACGTTGCAAAATAGAATTGAGTTTAATTGAATTCATAAATAGCATTTTAATTGTAGACTCTTTACTTGTGGTTACTTTGACGTGTTGCTATATCTTCACAAAATAAAATAAAATAAAAAAAATACTACTGGCTGGTAAGAAAACACGATATTTGAAAAAAAGTTCGTTAATACTTATAAATATTCGAACAGTGATGATTGCAATTATATACCATTTCGATACTAATTATATGACGTAATCAAACTTGCTCATACACACTACAATACAAACAGCTTTTCAAAATATATTGGCTGCCAGTTACAAATAAAATAATCTACACAGATAACAATTACCGCAAATGATTTTAACATACGCCACAAGTGTCATTTGTCAATTTGACAGGTAGTGAAGACCAGAGCTAAAGTGGTCTGCGATATTATCCCATCCATTAGATTAAGTAAATAAGGCGTTTTCTACGATAACGCGATATTTATATTTGTTGGAAAACAAAGTTCATCGTTTATTCTTGTGTGAATCATCTTTTATATGACAATAGCGGTATTTTAGAGATGATTCACTCGAAAATGAACAATGCGTCGATGATTGGAAGTTTTTTGAGGTTTTCTTCAGTTTAGTTTGATATGTTTAAAATATCTTGGTTAATAATATTAATTCCTTAAAAAAAAGAAACAATTTTACATTCTTTTGAATTATGTAGTATAGTTATGTAGCGAACATGATAAAAAAATTGGTTATAGAGATTGTCACGGTTAAAGATAATATTTTAATGGAACAGGAAAAGGATGAAGACTCTAATTTATTTTCTTTTCGTGAAAGCGTTTCCGAAATTTAACAAAAGATTGTCTTGAAATAAATAATATAACGATATTAATAAATTGATGCGTAAACGATTTTCATACATTTTTTTTTACAGAAAGTGAAAGGACGTGTTTTCTAGTTTGAATATTTATACAGGAACACATTCCGCTTATTGCTTTTATGATAGAAGATTAAGTGGAAATAGCATAGTCTAAAATGGCGATGGCTACAAGACGGTCTTAGGAAAGAGTGGCCTGTCAACGGTTGTGTTGGAAACAGACGTAAAAATCTTAACGGATATCTTTAAAAAATTTTAAAAATGGCGACGTAACTTTAGTTTCCTGTCTGTAGTATCGTCAACGCGGCCTACATAAGAGCACGCTTTGATGCAAACCGGCGCGCGTAACTCTTTGCGCACGGCCGAGCAACGCAACAAGATGCTTAATGAATCACTCGATAAAAAAAAAAACAAAAAACATTTCGAAGCATTCGAACATTGACAGTTTGAATGTTTCGATCTGTTTTGTTTCTTTTTTGAAAAAATATTTGAAAATATTGTCTGTTTTCACTTTATTCAAATTAGACTACCAAGTAGAACTTTTTATAGTCAATTAATTCATATTTATACGCAGCTCCCTGAATGGCCCACCCTTTACTATTACAATTAATTTCTTTTGTAATAGGTATATTATTAGAAGTTTTAAACTATTGTGTAAGGATTTAAAGGTAGTAAATTGAATAGTACAGGAAGACATAATCTTTCCTGATCAAAATTATAACTTTAGAACTTGAAATCTTAATTGGAGCCATAACGTTTAAGACACTGCAACTTAACATCAGGAGTATTATGCTTTTATCGATTAATACTATGAAAAATAAAATGCTGTAGCATAATTAAGATGACCCAAAATAATTAAAATGTTTCGTAAATCAGTCACAGCATCAATTTAAAAAAACTAAAAAGGTTTCTGATCTCTGGGGTTTGTTTAACAGAGCATCTGAATAATGTCTTATTTGGTATTGACTCGTTGATATAACATAATCACAGTGGTTGTTATCGGCTCGATAATAGAGTAAGAGGAAGAGAGTAAGAAATATAAGCTTTTCATTTGATCGGCACCAGTTATGGCTTAGAGGTCACGAGAAGCGAGATACTATTCAGAGGTTTTGAGATACTATTCAGAGAATTATGAACATTTGGCTCTCAGAAACGGTTTATAGTAAGTAATAATCCAAAGACGAAAGGCGTTGCTAGGTCTGAATTCTAAATTTCCGTTATATGAGTTTACTTTCGTTATAACTATCTATTACGTAGCTAAACTACTGTTCTAAAACAATGATGTAAATTAAAATTAATAAATTTAGTTTTATTCCTAATAACTACTTACCATCTCTTTTTGATAACTACCTACATAGCTAAGCTTCTTATTTTCGGTTTTTAAATATTGTTTGATTGATGATTGTGAAAATATAATTGTACTTATATTTCAACTGTGATAGATTTTGAATGCAACTAACTGCCATTCAAAGCGATAAGTTAGTTTTCAACTTTTATTATGGATGCGTAATAAGTCAATAAGTCAAATGTTAGATAAAAAAGCCATTGTTGTAGGCAAAAGAAATTTGTTATAGGACCAAGGTTTGTTTTAATGGTTTTGTTCAAAGTTCATCATACGAGGTATTAATATATTTTTTAATTCAAAGCGACCAAGTATTTTAGGCGAGCAGACTTCATCATCTACGACCTCATTGTCACTTAACACGGTGTATCAACTAAGACCAAGTGATCGGTTTAACTGCTGATAGAGAAAACTTTTTGTTAACTAAAAAAATTACAGTCGGTTATCTGCGATCCGATTTTATTTATGGTCTGTACTACATATTAACAATAAATAAAATGTACAATAAATAAAATGACGACAAATTGATCTCCTCAAAATGTTCTACTTTTTTTTTAAAACTATTTCGAAAATCGAAACATATCGATACGTACGGGCCTAATTAAGTTGTGACACAGCGATTGTAAAAGTTCGTAAAATCATTACGCAATGTCGTACAAGTAATTGAAGAGGATAATTTCGAATATTAACGTTGTCAATTAGGACGGGGTTTTGAATGTCAAACGGCAATACGTAATACGTAGCGCGGTAATGAAAATTTTTAAAGAACACTCGTATGGGTGGTAAAGTAATATTTATTATAAGCAGTGAAAACTATTCTTAACTGTTTTCGAAGGGTAATATAGATTTTGTGACCAAAAAGTGATGGAGCACGGTTGGTAGTAGACTTTTTATGAATCCGCTTAGCTAGCTGCAACTTGCCGTCTTCCCACCATTGTGGCGTTCTGGCAATCAAACAAATGAGAAACAAAGTGTTCTAGGTTACAACGCGCCACGATATTCAATTGTCATATGTTAACATGTAAAAATAAGGTCAACCATTATCGAACAAGTGCTTTTCAAGCTCGAACTTAAAATTTCTTAATAAAACAAAAATTGTCATGGTGATATCAGGTTTGTTTAATCGCAAATACTGCGATAAAATGTAATTGAACGCGTTTCGCCATTACACGTGGCATCCTCAGGAGATGTTACGGGTTCGACCGCGCGACGTCACGCGAATGGACGGACGTGCGGCGGCGGCGGCTTCTAATATCCCTATACTTTCACAACTAAATTAGTAAAACTTATGAAATTAGCATATTGATTTTGGTTTTATTAAATCATGAAGTTAGGCAAAGCATCGATTGATTCAATAAATTACATTGGAATTTCTTTATTAAATAAACTTCACATCATATTTTTTTACCGAGAAATTTAAAAAAGGAAAGTAATTGTAACATTTGCAGAATATTTCTTGGTTGCTTATAACTTTGCTTTTATCAATCCACCTTACTCAGCTTCGTCGGTACTTTGAATAAGGCGAAAGTCAGTTGACATTTTATGTTATTTTATTCAAAACGAAAGTGGTCAGCTGAGCGCAAGGACATTTATTAAACTGTAATACCTTTCAGTTATCGTCAAAGTTTATCAGAACTTTTGGTTTGAGTTTAAACGTACCTATCGGGCGAGTCATACATTAACGTGATAATCTCTACGGATGTTTCGGTCATGTTTCGCCATGTATTATGCCATGTTTCCGGTGTGTTCATACTTTCTAAATATCTGTCAGAAAGACAAGTGTCGCCACGTTTGTATTTAAATGTTCGCCCACGCGTCACCTCGAGCGCGGTGAAGCGGTTTTCAGTGAAATAATTCTCGAACGTTTGTCTTTGCGCAGTTCTTAAGTCTAGTAAAAATTAATCCACAGATGTTACTTGATCCGACGTATGGATGATAAATGTGAATGGGAAGTTTAAACAAAACAATATAACGAAATACAACAGACTTAAGCGATGTAAGAATATATAGCTAACAAAACTTTCGAATATTATTTTACTATTTCCTTGAATAGGAAATAAGAAGTAATGAATTTCTGATATTTTTTTTGTCGATAAGAAATAATATTTTTTTTATTTATTATTATTACAGCTACATACTCAGTTCCACAAGTTGTTATGTGATGACGAGGGCGAAGACGGTCACATGTGCCCAGAATAATTTGACTACCCTATGTATAACTGGCTTCACTCATTATTTGACGCAATATTGAGAATATGAGGTACATTACAATATGCTAATGAGGCACATTCGAGAGAATTAGTCATTCTAAATTACAACTGATGTGGCACCCGCAAAGAAACTAAGGACCTTCGTGTTGAGGCCAGCGGTTAATCTTTTTTTTTATTTGATTATAGGCTAACAATTGAGCTCGATTTCACCTGTTGTTAAGTGATAATGAGGCCGTTGATGGCGAAGCGTATACGCCCAGGATATTTCTGGCTGTTATGACTGTCGAATCACAGCAATGTTGATAAGGAAAGCCCTGACACCATCTAAACCACCACTCGTTTAGCCCAAGAATCGAACCCGGGACTTTCTCGTATAAGTACAAGACAAATATATTAAAAAAAAAGACATTATGTACGAAAGAGACGTAATTTATATTTTAAAATGATTAGATTAAACTATTTTATTTTTGGATTCACAAAAGCAGCACTCGCTATTAATGATTTCATTTTTAATTCCTCATAGGTAATCTTCAGTTAGACTTTTACTAGAATTCACCGAAACGCGTAACCGTTTCTAATGAGATTGTCCGATACTTCCGCATTGTGGGTCCATTGTAGAGATTCGGGCGGCGGGGACAGTGAACAGTTCGGACTGGATTCTGTGTCGTATCGGAGCTGGAGATCGGGCATCGCGCTGTATCGCGCTATTATGAAATTTAAACTCTCCTACGTACAATTTAGTCAATAGTGTTTCCTATGTTGCTTATGTTTCGATGAAAGAAATGTTAATGTTACATGTAGTTTTTTAAAACTTTGCGCTTTGCCGAATTTTGAAATACGCTAATGCTATATTAAATCAATTTCTTTGACGTGTATCACATATAGCAAAAATTTAATTAATATAGAGGTGAGAGAGAAAATGCTAATATTTTAATATTATATTTTTATATACAGCTAGAAAAATGGTTTGCCTCCCGCATCACCTTTACCACCTTATTTTTTTTAGACTAGTCCGATCTACAATCATATATTTTCTGACTGCGGTCGTGTAGCACTGTTTTATCGCTTACCTTGTAACGCTGAGGTCCCGGGTTCGATTTACGGGCTACAGGTATAGTGGAGGTACGATGGCAAGGTTTTACCAACACGCTTGGCTAGCTACAACCTTCAATGTTAATCCGTCGTTATAACAGTATATCTCTATTCCGGCAATTATACATGAGAGATACATAAGTATTCTGGGCGAACAGACTTTACCATCTACGGTCTTATTGTCACCAAACATCAGTAAAGTCGAACTCAAGTGCTAGCTAATAACCGGTAAAAATAAAGACTACATCTCTTAGCATCAGATGGGATCGTGGTCAGGCGTAATATTTTATTCTGAAAGTATATTTTATTTTCATACGACGAAAACTATTATATACTTATGTATAAAATAAAAAAATGAAGTAAATATAAAATTAAAAATCAAGTATAATGTTGATTCATCGTCAAGGCATGAACGATAAAAATATCACGTGCAGTTTTTAATTATCGTTCAGCAAGTAAACTAATTAAGTCATATATGTGGTTAATTTTTTTTAATAATAACAAACTGTAAAAGATATGTTGCATATAAGTATTTGCAGTACGATTAAAATGCAAAACACCAAAGCTTATTTCGGCAGTAACTTATCGATAGCTTACATCGATATCGCGTATCGATAAATTAATCGACATAACTGCACATTTTACGTCGTAAAGAGCTCGGCAGAAATTGTAAAAGAACCGAAAATGGCGGGTCGCGAGTTGCGTCACCTGTCTTCGATCAATTTTACCCCATTGATGTACCGCCCGTGTGCATTTTTGAGATTGCAAGTCGAGTTATAAAAAAGAAGCAATAACGTTGCATAAGCGAAACTGTCCCGTAAAAGACGACCGGTTTGCGACATCGCGTACCATTTTTTTAAGTTTTTTTTTAATACTCAAATGATATAACCAGACACGATTACTCCGTAACTTATGGTATGATCATTATAAAAATAATAATCAAAACATTAAATTCGTTATAGAATAATTGAGCATATAATTTAAGAATATAAATGCCATAAAACTGCTGATAAATGATAGTTTAATGATAAATGTTACTGAAAATGTATTAATTTAAGAAATATTGTTTGATTTCCATCTGCTCTACTAATAGTGATATATATATATAT